>QANZ01045711.1:121585-142945 GCA_003254925.1 Chamaecrista fasciculata | reverse complement strand
GAGATTAATTATTTACAATTAAAATATTAGGAATAATAAATCAAATAAGTTTCTTAAAAGTTAGGAGATTATTGATTTATAAAATTCCCTAATATTATTATAGAGGGTTGCGCCTCTTTTTAAGGTGATTTAATTAATAAAAATGTTTTATTAATTTAAGTCATGAGTTTGAATTTGAATTTGAAATTCAAGATTTGAATTAAGATATTGGGGTAATATTTTAATTCAATAAAGAATTTAAATTCAGAATTCAAAATTTGAATTAAAGATGTTATTGTAATATTTTAATTAAAAAACATTGGGATAAAATAAGTTGGTTATGACTTCCTAATTTTAGGAGTTATTTTTTATTTATAAAATTCCCTAAAATATAAGGAACTAGGCGCCTATCTCTTGTGGGTCCCATTGAGAGATTTGATCTTCCATTTGATTCTCTGAGATAGGGATTTGAATTTGAATTAAAATATTATGGTAATATTTTAATTAGATATTCAAGTCTTAAAGATATGATATTATTGTAATATCATGATTTTATATTTATAAAATTACTATAATTTTGGTAATTATATAAAGCAAAAGTCGCCTAGCTCAAACTAATGCACACATGCTTGTGAAAAACCCTAGCTCACTTTGAGAAGTCGAATTTCATCCTTGTAGAGAGAGAAAATTTGCAACCCACCTTCTTAGAGAGAGAAGTCGATTTTCTTCTAAGGGGTTAGAGAGAAAATCGAAGTTGTGGGTTCCTAGGGTTCTTGAGAGAATTAGAACAAAAAGAGTTTTGTTGTTGTCTTCTGCTCAGTTGCGCCACCTAGCCTGAATTCAGAGAAGGAGTTCCTGAGTTCAACAACTGTAGATTCAATCCCGGTTTCTTTGGAGAAAGAAACAAGGAGGCTAGCACCTCGTGTTCGGGAAACTGTTCGTGTGGATTACCGGTGGAGGAAGGACGTGGAAACGGACTTCTAGACTCGCCAAGTTCAACCATCCGATTGAAAGCTTGAGGTATACCACTTTTCGTATCTGGTTTTAAATTCAACTAGCGGATCTCAGGGTGGGATTTTCCTGGGGAGCGCAAGTTTTTTTGTTATACGTTTTGCTTCCGGTGCGTGTTTTCCCCGGGATTTCCCAACAACATCTTTGCACCAACTTGAGGGGGAGTGTTGGTGACCCTATTGTGTGTTCTACCTTTTATTATTTATTTTTAGTAATTGTAAATAGGCTTTATCATATTTATTATGTATTTTATTTTATTCCCTAAATTAGAATAGGACCCTTGTATATATTATTCTGATTAGCCTAATGAGAAGTCAACAGACTATTCTAAAATTCTTCAGCTTCAAAACTTCTCACTCTGAATACCTATGATTTGCACCGTTAAAAGTTCGAGTACTTGTGAGTTTTGTTCTATTAATTTCTAATAACGATATATGTCACGTGCCACTCACATGACTTAATGAAAGATAAAATCAAATTTTGTTCCTCAAAATTTCACATTTATTCTATTTTTGGTCTTGAAAATGTGATTTCATATGGCTTATACCGTTATTTCTAATCTAAATAGTTAAGATGAATCAAAAGTTGCTTTTCGAAACCTAACTTGAATTCTCTAAAAAAATTCTCAGCATTCAAATTCATTTCTAGGTTTCGAAAAGCGGCGTTTGATCTTTGTTTTGGCAAGATGTTGGATAAAATTGAGTTTTAGTGAGCGCACGTACAAGTCACGTGCCAAATTCCATCCAAAACTAATAGAAAAATTGTTCAAGGTACCAAAGGGGTAACGGTGGATACCTCAGGATACCAAAGTGTCACGTTTTAAACTATATAGTACCAAAGTAGAATGAAATCAAACTACAAGGTACCAAAGTATAATTTACCTTTAAAAATTTGATATTTCTAGTGTATATACATATTTAGATAACATGTTTTAAAATCTTTCTGACATCCTATTCTGCGATCTTAACACACAATAAGAGAGATCAAATATATGTTCTCAAATATAATGTGTTACTATAACCATCATTTAGTGACAAAAATTTTCAAAAAGTTCAGTAATATTACTTTCAAAGCTAATATTTTTTTGTTGGAAAAAAATCTAATATTTCTTTATTTAATTAGAAAGTCTTTATCTAAGTTTTATATTGTTATAAAATATATGGTATAAGAGTACTCAAAGTTGAGAGAAAAGTAGGAGGAGTGTAATTCTTATTATCCAACTGAAATTTCTTAATTACATCAAACCCTAAAGCCCCTATTTATAGGCTAAAGGATATACAAAGGGAGATGAATCTAACTTAATGTACATCATGAAAGGATAAGATCATATTCATGTGTATAGAGAAACTAAGGGAAAACTCAAACTTTTATATATGGAGAATGTCAAAAGACAAATCTGGATATTCACAAAGATAAATATTTACAACACTCCCCCTTGAATATTCACGATTTATTGATACGCATAGAAAGCCGCCTCATTAAAAACCTTACCAGGAAAACCCAGTGGGACAAAACCATGGTGAAGGAAAAAAGAGTGCAGCACGTATCTCCCCCTCATTATCACATCACTGAAGATCTTTTAATCGGCGCATACCAATTCGATAAACGAGCTTCTCAAATGTTGCAGTTGGTAATGCCTTAGTGAACAAATCTGCTAAATTATCACTTGAATGAACTTGTTGAACATTAATTTCACCATCTTTTTGAAGATCATGAGTAAAGAAGAATTTTGGCGAAATATGTTTAGTTCGGTCGCTTTTGATATAGCTGTCTTTTAGTTGAGCAATACAAGCGGCATTGTCTTCATACAATATTGTCGGATGCTTCTCATGAGATGACAGGCTACACGACTGATGAATATGTTGAGTAATGGATCTCAACCATACACATTCACGACTTGCTTCATGAATTGCAAGTAACTCAGCATGATTTGATGAAGTAGCTGCTAAAGTTTGTTTTGTTGAACGCCAAGAGATAGTTGTATCACCAAATGTAAACAAATAGCCTGTTTGTGATCGCCCCTTGTGAGGGTCAGATAGATAACCAGCATCGACATAACCAATTAATGATGAATTAGATTTATTTGAGTAAAATAAACCTTTATCAATTGTTCCACGAAGGTATCTAAAAATATGTTGAATTCCTTTCCAATGTCTTTTTGTTGGTGAAGAACTATATCTTGAGAGCAAATTAACTGAAAAAGCTATATCTGGTCTTGTGCCATTAGCTAGATACATTAAGGCTCCAATAGCACTAAGATATGGCACATTAGGACCAAGTAGTTCTTCACCTTTCCCTTGGGGATGAAAAGGATCCTTCGTCACGTCAAGTGATCTTACTACCATAGGCGTACTCAATGGATGTGCCTTGTCCATGTAAAAACGTTCTAAGATCCGTTTAACATATGTTGAATGATGAACAAATATCCCCTCTTTTAAATGTTCAATTTGTAAACCAAGACAATATTTTGTCTTTCCAAGGTCTTTCATTTCAAATTCCTCTTTTAAGAGTTTTACAGCTTCTGAAAGACATTTAGGGGTTCCAATGATATTTAAATCATCAACATATACTGCAATAATAACAGATTCTGATTCAGATCTTTTTATAAAAATACATGGACAAATCTTATCATTTTTGTACCCTTTTTGTAGCAAATATTCACTGAGGCGATTATACTATATGCGCCCGAATTGCTTTAATTTATATAACGATCTTTGCAATTTAATTGAGTATACGCCTCGATCACTTGACTTACATATTTCAGGCATTTTAAATCCTTCAGGGATTTTCATATATATATATATATATATATATCACTATCAAGTGATCCATATAAGTAGGCTGTAACAACATCCATCAGATGCATATCAAGTCTTGCTTTGTACCTCACAATTTCATTTTTCTCATTTCTTTTTCGTACAAAGACCCATCTATACCCGACTGGTTTTACACCATCAGGTGTTCGGACTATAGGTCCAAAAACTTCACGTTTTTTAAGTGAGTTTAATTCAGCTTGAATCACATCTTTACAATTTGGCCAATCTGTTCTCCGTTGACATTCTTCAACGGATTGCGGTTCATGATCCTCATTTTCATTTACAACATCTAGCGCTATATTGTATGCAAAAATACTGTCGACAATAGTTTCACATTGGTTCCATATTTTTCCAGTATCAATGTAATTTATCGAGATCTCATTATTTGCTTCATTATCAGGTACCTGAATCTCTTCTAGAGATATTTCATTAGATATGCCTTCTTTATCATTCATTGTACTGGTTTCCTCGACTTGACCATTATCATCAAGTTTAATTGCTCCTTTTCGTTTTCGAGGAATCTTATCTTTGGAACCGATTGGTCTACCACGCTTCAGGCGTGTGTTACTTCCATTTGCAATGGAATTTCTTGGTCCTTCTGGGACCTCTATACGAATTGGAGCATTCACAGCTGGAATATGTGATTTTGTCACTTTCTTTGGGTCAATGAATGCATTTGGCAATTGATTTGCAATATTTTGCAAGTGCACAATTCTTTGAACTTCAAGTTCACATTGGTTTGTACGAGGATCAAATTGATTAAATAAATGTGCATGCCAAGTAATTTGTTGTTCCAGCTGTTTCTTTTCTCCCCCTAATGCTGGGAAATTATTTTCATCAAATTGACAATCGGCAAAACGTGCCGTAAACATATCTCCTGTCTGAGGTTCTAGATATTTTATAATTGAAGGAGATTCAAACCCAACGTATTCCCAATCTTCATTGGTGGCCCATTTTGGTGCGCTGTGGTGGAGCAATTGGAACATAAACCACGCATCCAAAAATTCTTAAATGGGAAATATTCGGCTCCTGACCCAAAGCCAATTGCATAGGGGAGAATTTATGATACGTTGTTGGTCTAATGCGTATAAGTGCTGCAGCATGTAAAGTAGCATGCCCCCATGCATGAATGTGAAGTTTTGTTCTCATGAGTAATGGTCTAGCAATTAATTGAAGGCGCTTAATAAATGATTCAGCAAGACCATTTTGTGTGTGGACATGAGCAACAGGATGCTCCACATTTATCCCAATTGACATACAATAGTCATTAAAAGCCTGAGATGTAAATTCACCAGCATTATCAAGACGTATGGCTTTAATAGATTAATCTGATAATTGTGCTCTCAATCTTATTAATTGAGTCACCAATCTTGCAAATGCTTACGTGATGATAATAAACAAACATGTGACCATCTAGTAGATGCATCAATTAACACCATAAAATATTTAAATGGTCCACAAGGTGGAGCTACTGATCCACATATATCTCCATGAATGCGTTCGAGAAACCCAGGAGATTCATTCCCAATTTTTACTGGTGATGGTCTCATTATTAATTTTTCTTGAGAACATGCAGCACATGAGAACTCATTAGATAAAAGAATCGTCTGGTTCTTTAATTGATGGCCATGAGAATTCTCAATAATTCTGTGAATCATTATAGAACTGGGACGGCCTAACCGGTCATGCCAAGTTAAAAATGTATCCTTTGAATTAGTAAACTTCTGGTTTACTACAACATAGGTTTCAATCGTGCTAATATGAGTGAAATACAATCCAGAGGATAATGCAGGCAATTTTTCCAATATACGCTTTTCTTGTGAGACAATCGTAGTGATATAGAGATACTCTATATTATTGTCATTTGTTGTCTCAATATGAAAACCATTACTGCGTATATCTTTGTAGCTTAAAAGATTCCTTCTGGATTTAGTTGACAATAAAGCTTCCTTTATAATAAATTTTGTTCCATTAGGTAACTGAAAAATGGCTTTTCCAAAACCTTCAATTATATTAGCTTCGCCTGATATAGTATTCACTCTTGCCTCCATTTTAGTAAATGATGAGAAATATTTCTCATTTTTAAGAATGGTATGACTTGTTCCACAATCAGTGAGGCATATATCGTCTTCAATATCGTGAGTAATGGCCATACTCCGTGGTATCTTAAAACAAAATAAAGAAAATAAGTTGATGCTTTAAATTTCATAAAAGATAACATACTTTGGAATACAGAAATTGAAATACATAAATTAAAGACAGAGAAAATAACTTCAAACAGAAATTTAACATATTACATCAAAAGAAATTAATTTCAAAACTAGACTAAGCATCAAAGGAGAAATTGACATTCTCATCTGTTGGATTAAAAAATCTGCAATATCCAAATCAGTCATTCGCATAAGATTATCATCAAAATGATTAATAAAATTCGCCTCTACAGCAGATTTCTTCTCAAGACTTTTCTTTTCTTTTAGAGAAGCTTGATAAAGTCCAACCAGATGTTTAGCTGTATGACATGTACGAGCCCAATGCCCTTTCATACCACATCTATGACATGGACTTTCAGATATCTTGTCATCCTTATTTTCTGGTGCCTTTCCCTTGTCTTGTGATTTTCCATCTCCATGACCACTATAGGGCTTAAAAGTTATGTCGTCCTCGGCCACGATAACCACCGCGACCACGTCCATGGCCACGGCCACGTCCACGACCACGACCATAATTATTAAATGTTACCACATTTGCTTTAGGAAATGGGGTAGAACCGGTCGGGTGAGATTCATGATTTTTCATCAAAAGTTCATTATTTTGTTCAGCCAAAAGGAGACATGATATTAAATCAGAATATTTTTTATATCCCCGCTCTCGATATTGCTGCTGCAATAGCATGTTCGAAACATGAAAGGTGGAGAATGTTTTTTCTAACATATCATCAGCAGTAATATTTTCTCCACATAATTTTGATTGAGAGCTGATTTTAAACATTGCAGAATTATACTCACTCACTGATTTAAAATCCTGCAATCGTAAGTGCATCCATTCATATTGGGCTTTAGGCAGGATGACTGTTTTTAAGTGGTCATATCTTTCTTTTAGATTTTTCCACAAATCAAGGGATCTTTTACAGTAAGGTATTCCACCTTCAGTCCTTCATCAAGATGATGACGTATAAAAATCATAGCTTTTGCACGGTCTTGGTTTGATGTCTCATTTCCTTCTTTGATTGTTTCACCAAGACCCATAGCATTCAAGTGCATCTCTGCATCAAGTGTCCATGAAAGATAATTCTTTCCAGAGATATTAAGGACCATAAATTCGATTTTTGCAAGATTTGCCATTCTATAAATAAAGAACAAATCTATTAGGAGATATACTTAAATAAATATAATAATATATATGACACAAAATATATAAACGAAATGAAAGGGAAACTTTTTTTAAAATAAAAGCAAGGGAAAAGAGAACGCAAAAATACGCACGTACAAACCTTTTTTTCTTTTGTTTGTAATATTATTAAATTATTGATTTATAACTATATATATATGTAGGATATATAGGATATGACGCACCACTATATATATAGCATATATATATATATGAGAGATGACGTACAAAATAGGAACTTAATAAAAGATAAGTTTAATAAAATTTAAACAATACCTAGGCTCAGATCAAGACAGAGTCGTGCTGATAACGTGTTATAAAATATATGATATAAGAGTACTCAAAGTTGAGAGAAAAGTAGGAGTGTAATTCTTATTATCCAATCGAAATTTCTTAATTACATCAAACCCTAAAGCCCCTATTTATAGGCTAAAGGATATACAAGGGAGATGAATCTAACTTAATGTACATCATGAAAGGATAAGATCATATTCATGTGTATAGTTATAAAGTTTATTCCAATATGTTTTTGACATTATACCACATGAAATCTGGAGGCATACACGGTGGTTAATTAGTAATCCAAATTTATAGTTTCCAAAATGTTAGTCAGAATGTACAAGGAAAAATATGTGTAAATTGGGATTAAAACTTTTTCGTTAAATTAAAACAATTTTTAAAACAGTTCCTTAGAACAATTCCTCCTCTTTAAGTTCCTTAGCGATTTCTCTTATGAAAACAGTTTCTTAACTCAGAAAATGTAAAATGCAGAATATAAAGAGTTAAGAGAAGAAGAACAACACAACCAACTTTGTAGTGGTTCAAATAAAGATACTAATCCCTATAAAAGGATTTTATCTCTATCCTATGTCCACTCCCCAAGCACAAAGTAAGGGAATTTTATATTATGGGCAAAACTAACCAAAGTTACAATTTGTAAGACAACCACTAACAGATCACCCTAAGGTTTCACAAGTCTCTCTTTTACAATTTTCCCAAACCAACAAATCCTTACGGGTAACAATAAGGTTCCTCTAACAACTTCTCTTACAGTGCACCCACTCATGGATCACCACTAGGGTTTAACAACAACCGAAGAAGGCAACATATTACCACTAGGATATAAATGAACGAATCAGAGGTTTCAAGATGAAAGAAATTTGGTTTTCTCACAAAGAGAAGGTTTCACACGAAGTGAAGGATCACTAAGATTTTTCCACAAAGGAATACACAACTAATGTGAATGATAACTCTCAGCACTTAGCAACTTGAATGACAATTGTTGCAATTCATTAGTCTTGAACTTTTGAATGATGCACCTTTATATATTCAAGCAGCTTTGCAATCTTGATAAGGAATGTTTTTGACTTCAAACACCAATGGCTATGAATTAATTGATCTTCAATGAATTTCGATTCCCTTGGTCTTCTCACAGCCTTAAACTTCATTCCATATATGATCAGCTGACTTTGATATTATAAGAACGTTGAGGTTTAATCAGCATAGACAAATTTGCAGAATTCAAATTGTTTCCTTATATAGTTCCTCGTCTGCAAATAAGGAAATAAATTAGGCAGTAAATTCCATTTCAGATTTCACACATGAATCAAAACGAATTTGGTCAACAAATGATTACTCATGTGATTAGCGAATATTTCAATGCTAAGATAGGTGATTAGTGCCTGGTTGGATTCAATTAATTGACTAGCGCCTCTTTTTGAAAACTTTCCTTAAACTGTTCTTTAATCAGATCTTCAATCAATTCAATCAAGGATAGTTTCTCAATCTCAATTAATTTAGCATATAAACTCTAGATTTCATCATATATAATTCTCATTCTTAATCATAATCAGATATATAATTAAAATTACTAAAGTGAGAATTTTTTTGTTAATTATCAAAACATCTGATTTATTTAATTTAAAATATCGCTTAAATTACAAATGGCATTTATTCAAAATTTATCCAACACTAAACATGGACAATACTCTTTTATTTTGTAAGCTGAACTAGTTTCAAAAGATAGATTTTAGAATAGAATTGATTACAAGTTGAACTCTTAAAATACAGGACGAGCTTTAATAGATATGAGATAAAAGTATTTTTGGTATTCTTAAATTATAGAATCAGTTTCAGTCATATCTTTAAAACGTTTTTTAATTTAATTGAATCCTCAATTTTTTTTTTTGCGTTAGTTATACCCCTAATTTGAGAGTATAATTGACTTAAATATAAAACATTTAAGTATAATTGATAAATAAATTTTAGGAATACAACTGATACTAACCTGGTAATAAAAATATTTGTACCTTAACAGTATAATAATCATTATAATGTAAATCTAGATCTGGGCATCAGTCTATTCTTATTCGGACAAGGCTTGACTTGCTTCTATACAAATTGTGCTCATTTTTAATTTGGGCCCACTTTTATTTTTAAAAATTTTTAAATCTTTTTTTGTAATCTTTTTTTGTCTTATATTATTATAAACAAGGCAAAAGTATTGTTGGTACCCCTAATGTATGAGATCATTTTCAGTTATACCCACAAAGTTTTTCTTTTTTGCCAATTATACCCCTAATGTTTCACATTTGAGTCAATTATACCCCAACCCCTAACTAATCACGAATAGTCCAGAATGTTTGTCATCTTTAACAAATAGGTTCTTAGAAGCCATTTACAGCCCTCATTCTTTTACCCTAAAACATCACCACCACACTTCATCGTCACTGTTCACTTTGTCCTTGTTTCCGTCGACATGGTTCTTCTCGTCGTCGTCCTCAGCTTCCTAGTCTCTCCTAAATTACGTCATTCTCATTCCTTTTCCTTCCATTACAACTGCCTCTCTCACTCATTTTCTCTATTTTGCCTCTCTCTTCAAAGGGGTTTTGAAGTTATTTTACTTCTCAATTTCGACGACCACGACGGCACAACCACGAGAGATTGTCTGTTAATTAATGCTAGGAGCTAGAGCTATTGGTATTTATGCTCGATTTCTCTGTATTCGAGGCTCACCAGCAAGTTTGAGTGTGGTTGCGGGAACTGTGAAAAATAGGGGGAAAAGATTTTCTGAGTTTGTCAATTGCAAGGACCAGTTCGTTAAAGATGACAAACATCCTGGATTGTTCTGTAATTAGTAAGGGACTCGTGTGAAAGAAAAATCTTGAGAGAATAGAGGATTTCTAAATAATGAAAACTTAAGGACCTTAAAACAAAAAACATGCCGGGTTAGGGTATAATTGACTTAAATGTGAAACTTTGAGGGTATAACAGATAAAAAAAATGTTGAGGGTACAACTGAAATAACCCCATACTTTGGAGGTACCAAAAGTACTTTTGCATGTGAACAAATATCTCATGCTCACAAATATTTAAATCACATTATAAAATATAAAATACTATATAATAGATTTTAAAACTTTAAAGAAAATATTAAATTAACATAATTTAATAGTAAAAATATCAAAATAAAATATAACTGAATTAAGTAAAAAATGATGAAAAAACTTAGACAAGTTCCTTATATCCTTGCTATCAAGTTCCTCCAATCACAAGTTTTAATTACATTCTCCCTCTTCAATGATTGGTCATGCAAAAGGTAGTGTTAAATATTCTCTCTCTATCATGATTGGTCATATATAAATTTTTTTACCACGTGTCAAGTGTCGATTGGAGAACTTGATAGCAAGGATATAAGAAACTTGATATAAGTTTTGCCCCATTTTTTGTTAGAATTGACAAAAGAAAACCATAAGTACCCAAACTGCTAACAGTGCAAGCCACAGGTACTCAGAGTGAGACATTTTGAACCACAATTATTCTTAATCATAAATTAGAAATAAAAATCAAACACAAATTTTTCTCTAATTTGTGGCTAAGAATGAATTTGTTTTCCCTCTCCTTGCCAACTCACTATGTATATATATGAGAGAAATGATTAATCTCATGATCTCAATTATTTAGATTATAAAAAATCGGCATAAACCTAATAAAATCATATTTTTGGGACAAAAAATGAAACAAATGTGAAAGTTTGAGGATCAAACTGAAACAAAAAATAATTTTACGACCAAAAGGAAACTTATCCCATAGTATGTGGACTAAAATTTGATTTTTTTTACTGAGTCATGTGAGTGTCACGTTAGCATTTACCGTTAAAATTAACAAAACAAAACCACATGTATATAACTGCTAACAATACAAATCATAGGTACCCAGAGGGAAATGTTTTGAACCATACAACACCAAAATAAGACTAGGTTAAATCACAAATACGTTTAGTATAATTTACCTTTTTTAAAAGCTAATGATCTTTTTTTCTTTGGAGCTGTTATTTTAGGGTAAAATGCACTTTGGTACCCTGTGGTTAGGACCGAATCCACTTTGTTACCTTGAGGTTTGCGCCGTTAGCAATTTGGTACCCTGTGGTTATTTTCCGTCAAGATTTAACAGAAAATTGTTAGCAATTTTGCAAAAATTATAAAATGCTCCCAAATAGTTTCAAAATTTTCAAAAACATCCCTAGATCATAATATTTGAGGACTAAAATGAAAATTATAACAAAATTTTGGGGTCAAAATGTAATTATGAAAAACATTGGAAAAAGAATAAAATTACATATTAGTCTTAAATCTGGAAAATAAAATGTAGTTTAGTCCTAAAACTGTGTGGTTCGATGGTGAGAAGATAAACTTTACAATTTTTTTTGCAAAAATCACATAGTTCCCCCAAATAGTTTCAAAATTTACTAAAAAGTCCCTAGATCATGATATTTGAGGACTAAAATAAAAACTACAAAAAATTTTGGGGGTCAAAATATAATTTTGGAAAATAGAAAAATGAGATAATTACATATCAGTCCTAAATTAGGAAAATAAATGCAATTTAGTCCTACCCATATTCAAATACAACTACTTAAATGAAATTTTGAAAGTAAACTTGAATAATTTGAAGAATATTTCCATAAATTAATTTACAAATTAAATAATTAATATTTAGTTTCACTCCATCAGTTCTTTTAATTTGTTGTGTTTTGATTTGTTTTACCAATGGGAGAGGATCTAAACGCACAAAAGAAATCTTGTTGAAGAGTAAAATATGGTTTAAGCAGCAGCAATAGAAACTAACGGATAAGATGTAGTAGAAATCAATGGCTAAGATTGAGTCACGTCAGCACTTTTTGTTAAATCTTGACAGAAAATAACCATAGGGTACCAAAGTGCTAACGACGCAAACCTCAGGATACTAAAGTGTCAAATTTTGTCTTTTAGAGTACCAAAGTCGATTCGATCTTAACCACAGAGTACCAAAATGCATTTTACCCTTTATTTTAAGGCTTCCATTAACTTTTTATGAAGTTGGGTGGACATTCACCGAAAAGTCCATTTTTTAGTTACAGTGATAAATGTCACCACAAAATGTGAAAAGGCCACGAAAAGTAGAACTTTTTATGGCAACTTTAATTATATTGCCAGTTGCCACTAACAATTGATACCAAAATTTAGATTAAAAAAAAAAAAAGTCTAGTGGAAAAAGCTTTAAATGGTGACATTTTAATTGTTACCACAAAGTTTTCTAGAGAACAAGATTTGTCACAGAAACACATCAAGGATTAAGGATGACAATTGTAATCACAAATGACTTATTAACACCAACTCTAATTGTTCTCACTAATGCTTTTCTATGACATCTTTTATCACCACAAGAGGCTTAACAAAAATAAAAAATTTTCTGAAAATGTGCTTCCCATAATGACAATAAAAATGTATAGCTGACAATGAACTTTTCTTGGTGACATTCTCTTGTCAACAATAAAGATCTTTTTAAAAGATACAGTGAAAAAAAAATTCTTTGCAACAACTTTTGTAACCAACAATAAACATTTTGATGTCATTACCGATTAAAAGTTTTAATGGGACAGTATGAGTTTTAATGGAAGTATATGTAACCGGCAGCAATACAAGTTTTCTGGGCGACATTAAATGTTTTGCACATTAACTTGTTTATAGAATTAATAAGATATATCAATACTTTACACATTATTCTGCTAACAGGTTAATATTGCAAAAAAAAGTAAGTGAACTATGAAGAATTATTATTAAATATATTTATGGTAAATTACAGAAAGGATATCTGTAGTTTAACCCATTTATATAATAATACTATGTGATTTACAAGTTCTCAAACATTGTCTGATTCATGTGATTTGCGCCCTCAGTATTTTGGGGCTCTGCCATAAAAAGTTAATAGCAAAATGAGTTGGTCTCCAATATGTTTCTTAGTCATTTAGAAATTTTGAGAAAAAATGACTTGTTAGATATTTCAAAAATATTGGGGTTTCAGTTTTTAGGGTTGGGTTTCTCAAATTTTTAAATTGATTGAAGCCACATTTTAAGAAAAGTGAAACCAAATTTTGGATATAATAGTATCCAGAGACTAAAACTGAAACTTTTGAGAAAAATCAAAGATCAAAACCGAATAAAAAAAATATTAACAATCCAAACGGAACATAAAAAGTATTAAGGGCCAAAAGGATATTTTTACCTCTTTTGGCCATTAATTTTTTACCGTAGGGCTTCAAAGTGCTAACAACACAAATGACAAAAACTATATTTGAAAACTTTTGAATTATAAAGTACCAAAGTGTAAATGGGTTAAACTATAGAGGCATTTTTTATAATTTATCCTGTGTTTAAAGTACAGAAAATCCAAACACATAATTAAGCGGTGAAGTATAGATTTTCACAATAACTACTCGCCTATCATACTTTTTGTAAAACCTAAAGAGATAGTAATAATAAGCATAAAATTGCACCCAATTTCTTTTTCATTATAAAAAAATACTAAAAAGGGATCGGAGAATGTGTGCTTTTGCAAGTTGCAACTTACATTTTTTAATTTAATAAAAAAAAAAAACTTACAAGTAAGTACAAAACTACAAGAGATATATTAAATGTAAGGGATAGGATATTACTCCAATAAGGAATAAGACATGAGTCATTTTGTATAAGTAACTTGTGAACATGTTACAAGCAACGGGACCAAAAACACATTCATAATTAATGACTTATCTTTTTCATTGTCGTGTTACTACAAACTAGCTTGTCATATAGCAAAATTATAGTTGTTCTTTCCCTTTTGCAAATAGAGATAGTTAAACTACTTAATTATACTTAATTAGTAAGATTGATTCATTCAATTTGATTTTGAGACAAGGTTACGTTTATGTGAAAAGTTATTTTGTTATTTGTTTAAATTAATTAATTTGTGTCCAAAATTGAAGAAAGTGAAACCCAACTCGCATTTAGATCCGGATAGTATGGTTTATTTTGCAAATGCAGTAGCAAAATTCAATACAAAAGCTAAGTTTAGAGCAATAGCTCTAGGATATGTGAGTTGATGTGGTTTTATTGAAAGAAATTAGTTAAAGGATGAAATTGATCCAAATATGAAATATTGAGGATGAAATTAATAGCAAAAAAAAATTAAGGACAAAACTGAAAATTGATGTAATGTTCGAGGATGAAAGAGTACTTTTTGCCTTTAATTTTTTGATTTCTACTAAAATAAAAAATTTGTGATAAACAAATTTATTTACATACACATAAATTTTAAAGAAATTTAAAAGGAAAGTGCAACGAGTCTGTCTAGCTCATTTTTTTTTGTGTTTAAGAAATATATTGTACGATTTATTTGGGTTAATATATATATATACATATATATAAATTTTTTTTAATTAGATATAAATAAAATGTAACGTATGATAAATGAAAATTTGATCATTTTTTCCACTGTTCTTCTTTATATATCACCTGTACTATTGTCTTGTACGATTTAAAAAATTAAATGGGAAGGGCTAAAAAAGTCTTATTGTAATAATAAAAAGGCTAAAGTAGCCAACAAAGGTTGGCCCAGTTGGTAAGGAGTCGACTTATAACCCACAAGGTCGTGAGTTCGATCCCCACTGCCGATGTGAGGACCTTGTTGGGAGGCGATCTGTAAGTACCTCTTTAAGCGCTCATAGAGCCTGGAGGCCTGCCCTGGCCTTGGTGAGCCCCCGGGGCCCAACTCACCTAAACTTTTCTTCTACCAAAAAAAAAAAGGCTAAAGTATACTTTTGGTTCCATAACTTTTTTTTCTTGTAATTTGGTCCCATAACTTTGGCAAAGGTCTCAATTTGGTCCCATAACTTTTTTTGTTGCAATTTTGGTCCCATAATTTTTGAAAACGTTTCACCGTTGGTCCCAAACTGATTTCAATGTATTATCTGTCGTTAAATCCACTTCACCCATATTTGTCACGTCATCTTTCAACTCAGTATGTTAGATCATCTTTAACGGCAAAAAATGGATGGAAATCAACTTGGGACCAACGGTGGGACGTTTTCAAAAGTTATGAGACCAAAATTGCAACAAAAAAAAATGTATGGGACCAAATTGAGACCTTTGCCAAAGTTATGGGACCAAAATTGCAACAAAAAAGTTATGGGATCAAATTTGAGACCTTTGCCAAAGTTATGAAACCAAAAGTGCACTTTAGCCTAATATAAAAATTGCTATCCACATTATCTATAATCTAGTGCAACATAATTGCACTAAACACATTGAAGAAGTAGATAGACACTCTATTCCAGAAGGAGGTTGGATCCACTACAATGGATTTCTCGTTCAATTTATTATAGTGTTCCTACATTGTGCAATAAAGGTTGTCAAATCCATCTGAGTGTTTAAGGATATGTCACGTCGCCTATGAGGCTTTTATGTTTGTCACCCACTCCTTTTCTTCTTCTTTAAAAAATGAAAGAAGTCAGAAGATGAGCTTAGTCCAAAACACTGTTTCATTAAAGCTTCGTAGGCGACGTGATATATTCTTAAAAATACAAATGGATTCGATGATCTTTAACGCACAATGCATGAGCATTGTAGTGAATTTAACGAGAAACTCATTGCAATGAATTCAATCTCATTTGGTTCCTAGAGAAGCATAACTAGAAGACCCCCTTAGACCAACTAGGGTCCTTGGTTGCGCACGTCGCAATACACATCAAAAAGACTAGCTACGATATAATATAATGATCCTCGCCAGGTCGTATTCACCCAAGGACTTCGTAAACGTAAAAGCTCACAACGATTTAAAGCAAAAGCTAACGATTGAAATGACTCAAAAACACAACTAATCTAACAAATTCGTTGTATGAAAGATGTTTGATTAAAATACTAAATAAACTACGGACTGTAAACACAACAAACTAAGAATTAAATTAAGAAACGAAACAAGTAATGATGGAACATTCGGAGTTTCGGACCTTAGGATATCCTAACACACCAAAATATTATGGGAGATTCATGCAACACCAAAGATATGATTGCAATGTAAACACACGAACACAAATTAGTCAATTTAACAAATTAGTCCTTAGACAAGGTAACTAATCAACTAAACTAACAATTTCACGATCAACAATGGCAAGATTGATTTCTAGAGCTAGTTTAGTCAACAGTCAAACAATTGCAACTAGAATTAACACATAATCAACAACAAAATGAGAGCTTAAAACTAAGAATCGTCACATTGAATCAAAATGTGTTTTATATATAACATAAACTCTTAGAATCAATCCATAATCATGACTACATCAGAAAATCAACTGAGTTAAACAACTACAACATCATCCCTAAGGTGAAAGCATGATAAAAGCATGAAAAACTCCCTAAGTGACGATTTGGTGCTCAAGCCATCACATCCTCACTCCAAGCTAAGCCTCCTAGCCATCCATATGGTGAAGAGAAGCTGAAACTCGACCCCAACCAGTAGCCACAAATTCCTCCTCCTTTAGGGTTCCATTTCGAGTCATTTAGGTCATGGGCCAGGTCTAAAAAGGGGCCAAATTGATTGGGCTTCGAAACTAAATATTTTGCAGCAAAACGCGTTTCTCACCGCCAAGCTCGCCACGAGGGTTCCCGTGGTAAAGTCCTCAGCGAACTTCTCTGAACTCATAAAAATATGTGTGTTTCAGTCCCAACTTGCTCCACTTCGATCTCCGGCCTCTTGCACTTGATTACCATGGGATTTGGCTTCTTTAAACCTACAATTGCATCAAGAAAAGTGTGTAATATCTCAAGATAAAATATCAATACAACTAAGCAATTAAATCCTGAGAAAACTATACTTTGACACGATAAAAGGACTAAAATGTAATTGTGATCTCAATGCAACAATTATCATATCTAGAGGCTTAAAACACCTAAAATAGGCTATAAAACATTACAAAACACATCCAAAGACCTCTAGATAGCATGGTATAATCCAGCTCAATTAGTCCTCCTTGGTAGACAAAGCAAAGATCTTCAAAAGTTCTAATCTTTCAAAGTGTAGAACATTCATGTTATCATCCTATGATTAATAAACCCAATAAAAAATATCAAAATAACCTTAGGAATTTTTTAATTTTTATTTGGATGTCTATCACTATTTCTTTGGCATTATGTTATGTAGTCTTCGAGCCTAATTAAATATATCATCTTGTAATTATTTTTTTCTCTTCTCCTTCATTAACTATATCTTATATTATATGGCTCCACCCTTTTCTGGTAGTCCATGTTTAAAACTATAGTCTATGAAATTAAAAATAAAAGAAAATTTACTATTTGGTCTCTCTTTCTTTACTATGTTAACAACTTAGTCCCTTATTTATTTTACACTAGTATATATATATATGAGTAATTATGGCAGTCATTAAATGAATTTTAGCTATTATCTATATATATCTATATAGCAGCTCAACTTGCCACCAGAAGCTGTCATGTGGTTCTAAATTTTTTTTTATCACTACTTTGCTCATTAAATTCTCCTTCTTCATCCAATAGAATTCATCTTATTCTTATTTCTATTGACTTTCTCTTTCTGAACCAAAATCTCAGCCAATAGGCATATTACTTCTCTTGACTTTATCTCCCCCTATTGAGCTTTACGTTTTTTTTTTGTCACTTATTTGCTGAACCTAATCTTCAACCAATAGGCATCCTTCTTTTCTTATTCATTCTTTTGTTAGTTCTATCACCACTTTCTCTCTCCCTATTGAGGTGATTTTTTTTTTTTGTAACCAGATTCAAATTTTTTTTATTTCGAAATTGTTGGTGCATTAATTGCCAACCAAATTTCAAATGTATTGGAGGTTGATCTTGGTAATTATTATCTTGACCATCTCAATTCGAAATTTTGGGGGGAAAATGGTCATGTTTCTCATTCTATATATAGTCATCAGTCTTGCTAATTCCACAAACCATTTCTCTTTCTATTGCTTCATAATCTGGATTTTTTGGAGGTCAAGAAAGGTAACATTTCTTTTCTTCTTTTTATTGTTTAGCATTTGTTTTTCTCTATTCATAAACTGCTTCAGAATCTGCATTTTCTGCAGGTGAAGAAAGGTAACATTTCGCCTCTTTCTTTTTATGTTTACTATTTGTTTTTTGTCTATATCTTTCTGTATCTATTAAATCCTGCCTCTTTAAATTAAGTAAGATTTGTTCTACTTCTTTTTATGTTCATACACTAGACAATAAATCTTTTCATTTATATGTTTTTCTTTACTTCAAATTAGTGAATTTAGTTACATGATTCTCTTCTCTTATGTTTTTTAATTTGTGATGCAAAAAGTCTCTAAAAAACCGATAACAACCTCCAAAATTATAATGACTGAAGTTGGTGCAGAATTATCTTGTGAAGTTTGGGAATCTACAAATCTAAAGCCATCTAAGAAGTTGAAGATTATGTAGTGTTGTCCACGTTGTTAATAAATATAGGATTTTATCTATTTTTTTTTCTTTTGAAGACTATGATGTTAATAGACACATGAAATCAAATAAGACATTTTCTATACTTAATGTATGGTGGTGTATTTCCAGGAAAACTACCATTTTATGTTCCTATTATTTATCGATTATTGTTCTAATATTAAATAATTCTCACGGATATTATAAAATCACAAATCTGAAAATCAGTGTAAACTCTATATCATTATATTTATTGACAATTTTATAAGAAAATCAGGAAAAAGATCTGTTACCAACCTTGGAATTACTCACTAATTGTGCTTTGAATTTGCAATATATAGAATTAAAGTAAATACTTAGCTATGTAGAATTAACAAGCTAATATTGGGATTAAACTGAAACAAATTTATTATTTAAGGGCTTAAACACAATTCTCTCTTTATATCACAAAAAAAAAAATTCTCCTTATAAATATTCTTTCATTCACGTCACTCTCTTTCCTATAAATTGTAGTGATTTTAATTATAAAAAGTTAAATATTAAAGTATTTTATATTAAGGTAAAAATCAAATTAATTTAAATATACTTATTCTAAACATTAATTAAAAATATTTAATAGAGGAAAAAAATTTTAGTAAGTTGTAACTAAGTATATTGTCACAGAAACAGTCAAAAAAATTAATTAATGCTCAGCTACTATTTGCATAATTCAATGCACAAATTTTGCAACAAACTAAATCAAAAACCTTAATACATGCTTAAAAAGAGAGTGACCTGAGTGTGAGTTATTGGCAACATTCTATTTTTTTAATAAACCTAAAACACTATTATTTTCCTTCTAATTTAAAAAAAAAAACTTCTACTAAAAATGAATAATAGAAATAAAAAAAATATGTACCTCACAACAATATTAAATAAATAAAAAATTATAATATATTCGTTGAAGTGAAGAAAGATGACAATGGAGGATATTTTTAACTAACTATATATTGCAAATAGAATGCATTAATGGATAGATTTAAATATAATTTATTAATTGCACCTAATAAGGAGAGAAAAGGTCAAGATAGTGCATAAAAATAATTTTAAAACTTATAAATTAAAGTCAAGATAGAAAAATCGAATTTTAGTACAATTTCAGTTCATATTTATTTTTTAAATTTTTTGAAAGATTTTTATTTAAAAATTTAAAATAATTTTATACAAATATCAAATTTTTTATTTAAATATATATATATGCCTATTATTATGTAAGATTATAATTAAATTTGAGGCGTACTAAATTTTTTATTTATTTTTTAATTAATTAAATTTTTTTATTTTGTGAGATTATATGTAATTATTAAAATTTTATTTTAATTTTTTCTTAAAAATAAAAATATCAAATAATCTAATAATCTAATAATAGAGAAAACATTACTAAAATAAAAAACCTAAAACACTATTCTTTTCCTTCTAATTTTTTAAATAAAAAAACATCTACTGAAAATAAATAATAGAAATAAAAAAAATATGTACCTCACAACAATATTAAATAAATAAAAAATTAATTGGTTAAAGTAAAGAGAGATGACAATTGACTGATGAATGATATTTTCAACTAACTATACATTGGAAATATAATGCATTAAGGAATAGAATAAATAGCATTTACTAATTGCACCTAATAAGGAGAGAAAAAGTCAAGATATAGCATAAAAATAATTATAAAATTCATAAATTAAATTAACAATCATAATTAACGAATTAATACTTATCATTAATCAGAAATAATATTTTGGAAAATACAATAATAATAATTAATGGTAATAAAAATAAAAATCTTTCCTTAATTTATTTTCAACTAACTATACATAGGAAATATAATGCATTAAGGAATAGAATAAATAGCATTTACTAATTGCACCTAATAAGGAGAGAAAAAGTCAAGATATAGCATAAAAATAATTATAAAATTCATAAATTAAATTAACAATCATAATTAACGAATTAATACTTATCATTAATCAGAAATAATATTTTGGAAAATACAATAATAATAATTAATGGTAATAAAAATAAAAATCTTTCCTTAATTTATTTTCAACTAACTATACATAGGAAATATAATGCATTAAGGAATAGAATAAATAGCATTTATTAATTACACCTAATAAGGAGAGAAAAAATCAAGATTTAACATAAAAATAATTTTAAAATTCATAAATTAAATCTGAGATACTAAAAATAGGATTTTGTGTGATCTATATTTTAATTTATAAAAAAAAAATCGAATTTTATTACAATTTTAGTTCACATTTATTTTTAATAAAATAAAAATATCAAATTTTATATTTAAAAAATATATGCCTCTCATTATGTAAGATTATGATTAAATCTGAGGCATACTAAATTTT
>QANZ01045711.1:78031-120611 GCA_003254925.1 Chamaecrista fasciculata | reverse complement strand
TACTTGATTATTCAACATTAAAGCTCTTGAAATAATAAATTAACAATTAAAAGTTTTGTCTATAAAAGTGTAGCCAAAAGATAGGAAATGATGTATAAAAATGAAATCAAACATTTAAAGGTTTGTTGGCCAAAAAAAAAAACATTTAAAGGTTTTGCTTAAAAAACTACTATATCTTAATTCTTAAGCAACCTCAATCTTCACCATTGGATGAAATCAAACATTTAATGTGTGTTTATTTTTAATTAAAATTTCTAAGATAAATTTTATTATTCATTTTTACATTAATAGAAGTTTGGAGCTTTAATTTTTAGAGCTGTAATTCTCTCATTTTTGCAAGAACTTTAAATTAATAATTTTTTAAATTTATTAAATAATCAATTCTTTGTTGTATGTTCTGCAATATTTGTGTGATGTTTTTGGACATTTTTGAAATAGTCATGAAAGATTTGTTAATACTTTCTATTCATCACAATAATATTTTACATAGACTAACTAGGGATGGCAAAAATTTTCAATGGGCGGGGATCCCCGATGCGGGGAAAAATTCCTCGCGGGGTTAGCGACGGGGGTAAATTTTACCCCGTATGGAGTTCGGGGGCGGGGACGGGGAGTATGCCCCCCGCCCTGCGGGGTCCCCGTCCCCAAATTAAATTTAATAAATATACAATAAAATATTAATATAAATTCCATTAAATTTAATTAAATTTGATAGACTTAATAATTTGCAATAATAGAAATCTAAATCCAATTAAATTTAATATATTTAAATACATTATTTTTACACACAAAACTCCCATTAACACATCTTAAATCTAACATAAGATATTACTTATTTTTTGCGTGATGGTGATTTTAAGGTGTTAGTATCAATTTATCTCTCAAACTTTATGTACTTTGTATTAAATTTTATTGTGATTGGAGTTTGTTGTATTGTGACATTGCATGAAATTTTATAATTCAAACTAAATTGTCTATTGGATTATTTTTAAATTAATTAGAAATGGTAGTATTATTTTTTAAAAAAATTTGTGGGGATCCTCGTGGGGATCTGTTGGGAGACAGGGAACGGGGATGACGAGAAAAAAGTCCCCACAACGGGGATCAGGAACGGGAATGGGGAGGGGAAATTTTGGCGGGGTGGGGACGGGGAGAGCTTCATCCGTCCCCGCCCCGCGCGGGTGCCATCTTTAAGACCATCTGACTATTGGATTTTTAATTATAACATAGATCGCTACTATATATTTTTTGGTTTCTTCTATTTATTTGTAACATCCTAATCTAATAAAGGTTAACTCTATACTAAAATACGATTTACAAGCGTTACACGGCCCAAAACATAAAGACAAACAAATACATGAGGCTCAGCCTCAACTAAAGCCACGCAGGGTCCAAATAAGATAACAGATAACTAAAACTAACTAACTAACTTCTCCTGATCAGCTTCCAGCTCGAACCCAACGAACCTGAAACCTGCACTAAAACACTGTAGGGTTGTAGGCTGAGAATCTGGGGGATTCTCAGTAGGGTTTAAGCCCCTCTACTTAAACCACGGTCCTCACTTAAACACAAACTTCCATCACAAGTTCACACATGTCATTCTAAGCTAAAACAACCAGAACACACGATTACATATTGTCATGTTTACTAACATTTAATTAACAACATAATATTAATAATTCAATCAACATTTATCAATAATTAACAGTTCAATCCAAACACGATAACTTTTACAAATAAAACCATGCATACATAACTGGGAAACTGGCGGGGACTCACGTGTCAACCCAACATCCATATAGGGCCCCAGTACCGCTATACAGGAATACCAGCACAACCACATAATAACTTTATAACTCATTACCGTATCATAATAATTAATAATATCATAACGCTGGTGGTGACAAACCGTGTCAACCATTACCGTCATTGGTAACCAGTACCAACGTCATGTTCACAAAATAATGGTCATCGAGACCTAGGCTTCCGGAACGTCTCCCGGTGTGCGCACAATACAAAGCAGCCTGTCACCTAAGGCATCCACACTTAGGCCGACCATGGAATCCACCATGGACATTACCCAAAATACCCATCGCGAGTAACGGGGAGGGACTCACCCCTTGATGAACATGACCCACATCAATCACATGATGTGTCCAATATATTATCATACCATATATATACTTTATCATTCAAGTATAACAAACCTTTACCAACACTTCCATTATTTTCTCATACTTTATCACTTACATTTATTCATTAACATTTACAAACCTTTCGCATATTCTTTCCATTCAAAACATAACAATTCCCTATTCATCAATTTCACTTATAAACCAAACTTTGTAGTATGTTTAGCCTCATCACATATTTCACTTACTAATTCACACCCAAGCCTTTACTCATGCTCAAAGTTACAATTTCATCCATGAACCTTCATATATATAACAATCCAGAATTAAACCAAAGTGACAAACAAGATTCAGGGACCAAACTGCACTTTTCCTAAAATTACAGAAAACAAGGCAACTCAAGAGTACAACATTCATCTTCATTCTTAAACAATGAAACATCAAGCCAACACCCTTTCCCAAGCATTTATTCACATACATGCATTAGTCTTTCATCAAAACACCCATAAACCCCTTTCAATTAACAAATTAAACTCATCAACTTACTAATCATATCACAAATCCTAACCCCTTTTTCCCTCTTCACACAATCTTCATACATTTCACCATTTAAACATACATAATCACACAAAACACACTAATTAGACCTCTTAGCACATCAACATCATCATTTACCCAAATAGAAACTCATGAACCCTAACTTTCTAGAAACCCTAGGATGAACACATGAGGGAAAAGATGACTTGAGATGAGGAGAAAGGAAAGAAAACCCTACCAATTGGAGCTTAGACCTTCACCTCCATGCCCTGATCTCCTTCTTCTTCTTCTTCTTCTTCTTCTTCTTCTTCTTCTTCTTCTTCTTCTTCTTCTTCGTCACTTTCTTCTTCTTCTCGGCGTCCTCTCCCTCTTTCTCGCTTTCTCTCTTTCTCTTTTCTTTCTTTCTTTCTTTCTCTCGATCACTCTCCCCCTTTCTTTTATATATATATACTAGGGGCTTGGCGTGCCCTAACGGGCACGCCAATATGTATACGTTTGAATTATTTAAAGTTAAAGATTACATAAAATTTTTATTTTAATAAATGAGTAAGTTTGGGACCAATTTGAAAAATTATAAAAATATGTAAGATTCATCTAAAATAAATAAAATATTTAGGACCAATTTGAAATTACCTCATATATTTAGGATAGATATTGGTATTTTATTCATCTAAAACTAAAGTTAAATTTAGAAAAAATGGAGGACGACCATAAAGGGGTGGAGCCATATAATATAAGATATATATATATATTATAACAAATGGCTCAAACTACAATTCTTTCCCCCAAAATTTTTAATTTATTTTAAAACACTCTCTAACACTTACATTCTTACCACTTTACTCTTTTCATTTCATTTTAATCCCTCCTATATTATTTATACTCACAAATTATTACTAATTATATTATTAAAACTTTCTAAATATTTCATTTTAGTCCCTTATTACACTTAGGTATTACATTATTGATTTTCAAAAATATTTTATAAGTATAACAAATATGTACATATCAGAAGTACGATGTTAATATTTCTGTAACACGTTAATTGTATAATTTTTTAAATTTTTTTTATATAATTATCTATATGTATTAAACTTAAAAATTACCCGTGGAATTCCACGGGGTTAATACTATATTTGAATATTGTGAATGTTGTGGTGAATTTGAATATTGTGAATGTATATAGATTTAATAAGTGGAGTTAATGACATTTACTTGGTCCTAAAAAAGAGGGATCTCATCAAAGGTTTAACAAGAAACAAGAAGAAAGATTTCAAATTAAATTCAAAGTTTAACAAATAATTATATATCTCTATAAAAAAAATAGATTTTAAATGTGGAGTACTCTTGATCTATTGATATATGAATTAATTTCCAATTTTACTAAGAACTAACTGAATTTTTTTTGGAAACTTGAAGGATCAAAATGGAATGACAAACACTTAAGGGATCAAAATGAAACTTTGAACAAACTTGAGAGACTAAAATAGAACTATGACAATCTTATAATAAAGATCATTAATTTTTAAATTAATAAGGGAATAACTATATTTAATGAAGGTGAAAACTAATATTAAATTCCCTACATCATTGCTATCAAGTTCTCCAATCAACATTTGACACATGGCAAAAATTTTGTATGACCAATCATTGAAGAGAGAGAATATAACCCAGACTTGTGATTGGTGAAACTTGATAGCAAGGACGTAGGAAACTTTTTTTTTTTTGATCCAAAGGATGTACGAAACTTGATATAAGTTTTATCCTTTAATGAAACTCTTTTATAAATAATATACTTAAGTTGGTAATTATATATAAAGTTGACTGGAATTTGTTTTCTTATTCAACAAGAAGCATATCAAAGAATTAAAGACCTAAGATTTTGGAAGATAATATGGAAAAAAAAACCAATAGAAATAATAACTAATTTTTATTTAAATTATTCTAAATTAATGGTATTGATACATGAATTAATTTTCAGACGCAGAGAAAAATTCCTCGCGGGGTCAGAGACGGGAGTAAATTTTACCCCGTATGGAGTTCGGGGACGGGGACGGGGAGTATGTCCCCCGCCCCGCAGGGTCATCGTCCCCGAATTAAATTTAATAAATATAAAATAAAATATTAATATAAATTCCATTAAATTTAATAAATTTAATTAAATTTAATAGACTTAATAATTTGCAATAATATTAATCTATATCCAACTAAATTTAATAGATTTAAATACATTATTTTTACAAACCAAAATCCCATTAACCCATCTTAAATCTAACATAGGATATTGCTTATTTTTGGCGTGATGGTGATTTTAGGGTGTTAGTATTAATTTATTTCTCAAAATTTATGTACTTTGTATTAAATTTTATTGTGATTGGAGTTTGTTGTATTGTGACATTGCATGAAATTTTATAATTCAAACTAAATTCTTTTGTTGGATTATGTTTTAAATTAATTAGAAATGGTAGTATTATTTTTTTAAAAAATTTGTGGGGATCCACGCGGGGATCCATGGGGAGACAGGGAACGCGGACGGGGAGAAAAAAGTCCCCAAAACGGGGATCGGGGACAGGGACGGGGAGGGGAAAATTTGGCGGGGCGAGGACGGGCAGAGCCTAGTTTGGGCATGTGGGATGGATGAGCCTTACTGTGAGCTGCCCTATGAATAACCCGTTGGCTTCACGTTCCTATGTCGGACATGAGGGGGTGTGTTGAAGTCCCACATTGCTTGGTTAAAAAGCTTTATAACTCTATATATATAATGAGGCAACCCTCTTCCCTTGAGAGCTCTTAGATTTTTAATTATAACGGAGACCCTACTATTTATCTATGTATTTCAAATGGATTTTTAAATCCTTATTTCGTTAATATCTTTCTATTTTTCCTTTATTATAAAAGGGATATTAAATTAAGATCAAATATAACATCGATCCTATGAAAAATTTACTTTTTTAAATTAACATCTTTTCAAAAAAGATATTAAAATCTCATATATTTAATAAAAAAAAGTAGATGAGGTGATGATTTTTTTTTGTGTAACATATTTTCTGATAACCAAAAATAATTTATAATTATAACAGATATGTAGAAATAGAAAGTACATTGTGCAACCGTGGTTCACCAAAAATAAAATAAAAAGTACAATGATAACATATTTTTTTTACATTCTAATTGCATAATTTGTTAAAATTTATAGACAATAGTCTATATTTAGTCAACTTAGAAATCACCCGTAGAATTCCACGGGGTTAAAACAAATGGTCTTTATAAACCCTTATTTTCACAGCAGTACAAATCTAATCTTTATAAACCCTTGTATTTCAAACATATTTTATGATAACCAAAATTAATTTATAACTATAACAAATATGTAGGAATAAAAAATATAATGTCACATCGTGATTAGTTTAGCATATAAAATTAAAAGTACAATATTAACATATTTTTGTTACCTTTTAATTATAAAATTTGTCAAAATTTATAGATAACAGTCTATATTTAATAAACTTAAAAATAAGCTCAAAAGATATACAAATCTCATATATTTAACAAATAAAGTAATTCAAATTATGATTTCATTTTGGTGTATCATATAAAATGATAACCAAAATTAATTTATAAGTATAAAAAATATGTACATATATTTGTAAAGAATAATATGTCGCACCGTGATTAGTTTAGCATGTAAAAATAAAAGTACAATACTAACATAATTTTGTTACCTTTTAATTATAAAAATTATTAAATTTATACGTAATATTTAATATGAGATAAACTTAAATGTCACCCGTAAAAATTCAGAGGTTAAAACTAGTTATATGATATTCCTCATCATATAATTAATACACAGGAAGCTTGTGACAGAACTTGAAGAGGCGCCTTTATGAGTACTATTTTCATTTTTCATTCTTTTTGGCCAACAACGTGCTGCATTTTTCTTTTTGGCAAAATATATAATATATTTTTAACGAACCTAGCTATAAAATATAGTTTTGATAATGATTGTGAAATATAGATACTAGATAGAGATAGAAAGAAGTAAAGAGAGAAAATTTTACATTCAAAATAATCAAATATATAATATCTACACATTTTTCTACTCTTTGGTATCGTTCTTTAAACTCCAAAAAATTGTTTTAGAACAACCTAGTTCAGTTTTAACTGACATATTTCTGAAAGCATGGTGTATATGCTTTGGTAGTTTGGTTCTCCCCAACAATATAATAATCACACATGATAAAAAATCAGCAAAAGTATTCATTTGGTTTCTAAACTTTATATCAATGGTCAATTTGGTTCTCATTCTATTTTTACGGTCAATTTCGTTCCCAATGTTTTATATTTTGGTCAATTTTATCATTTGTTTTTACTTTAGCTAAATATTAACAATAAATTCTACGTAGCTAATGGCATGTAGAAAAAAATTTCAAATTCTAACTCAAATTGAAAAATAAGATGAAGACTATTGTTATCTAAGGATGTGAAATATTGAAGACGAAATTGACCACAAAAAAAGAATAAAGACAAAAATGATATTTGATGTAAAATTTGGAGACCAAAAAGGGTACTTGTACCAAAAAAATCACATCAATTATATTGAAGGACCACCATCATTTTTTTTTTGTCATAAGGACCACCATCATTCAAAAACACTTTTTGTGAATGCAATTTGTCATTTCCCATAGCAGAAACTAGAGAATACCATTATAGATGAAAATATTTAATCAAAGACAAATTAAGTTGCGTGGTGGCTAACGAATTTTGGATATTTAGTGAGAAGCCTTAGTTTGATCATCTGTGTCACCAGGTTTTTAAAAATAAATAGATAAGAACCAACGATAAATCATTGTTCTCTAGAAATATATACATATTGTTTCTCATTAATAGAAGGCATGCCAAAGCAACACCACAAGTATGATTACAATACATTGAATAATGGCAGAATCTCTGGTATACTTTGTGGATACTGTATACTGTAGATATAATACAAAGGGAAAGTAAACCTATTTTTCAGTCCCTAAATCTATCACAATACCACAATTTAGTCCCTAGATATTGGAAATACACATTTAGGTCCCTGATTTTTTTTTTGTTTTTACAAACGTTGATTATGTAGTCCTTGAAACATTATCTAGAGTGAGTAAATAGTTGATGTTTGATCAAAAAGTATATTTCTAATATCCAAAAACTAAATCGTTGTTTTGGTACAAATTTAAAGAATATAAAATAAGAGTTTTTTTACCAAAAAAAAGAGTTTCCTCTACAAAGTTACAAACACACACATTTGTAAAGAAGGACTAACTTCTAGACCCCAGGTAAGAAGAATCCACGTGAAGAGGATAAAGATCAGTGACTGATGTAGGCGAATCAGTCCATAGTCTATCCACTGAGATGCTCTGACTTTGAGTCTCCAATGTTTTATTTCCTTCTGTTTGTTCGTAAAACTCTTGCATTGCCTTCGTCTTCATATCATCCAATAATTCACTTGAATCTGATACCACCTCATGAACAGTTCTATCTTCAAGCATTCTTACCACTGAAGACATGGTTGGTCTAAGTGATGGAGTCACATTTGTGCATAGGAGAGCTATATTAATCATCACCATAGCCTCTTCAGCCTGAAACTTTGAACTCAACCTTGGATCAACTAGTTCTAACATATTGTCTTTTTCTTTGAAGAGATAGGCCTGGTAGAAGTACAAACAAAGAGTAGTTTGTTCACAAAGTTTGTTTGTACTTGAAATCAATCAACCACTGGAATTTTCAAGTGCTCAAAGTACTATTAAGTACATTGAAAATTCGATATAATTATGTGCATTGCATATGCATTGCCAGATATCAAGAGCATGAACTTTGACATATAATTAAGACAAAAAGAGTGAAACATGACATCATCTAAAGCATTCAAGTATTATTTGAGCCGCAACATTTTGTCTAGGAGTGTTAAAGATGTGTCTGGAATGCATGAATGCAGCAAAATAACATAATATGAAGTGGTAGGGTATTATTTGAATACCTTCATGTTCTTGTTTGATAAATCAAAACACCTCTCAGAAAATTCAGTTTTGTGGAAAAAAACAAATCAATCCTCTCAATGCTTGCTCTAAAAGAAAATTGAAATAGATTATTTGTACCTTTAGATATGACCCACCATACACTGTCTTGGAACATAATCTCAAGAACAATAAAAATGGAATGAATGTAGAAGACCCTGAGAATATTTACCCAATCAAGAAGATGAAAGCTTTGGTTACGGTTGTTGCTCCTCCCAGTAACAATTTCCAATGCAACAATACCAAAACTATAAACATCTGCTTTGTCAGTCAAATGACCATGCATTGCATATTCAGGAGCCATATATCCACTGCATTATTATAAACACACCCATTACACTAATCTTAGAAATTTCACAACATTTTATTAATTATTAACAAATTAGAAGTGAATAATTAGAATAAAGAAGCTCACTAAGTCCCAGCTATTCGAGTGCTGATGTGGGTATTGTCCTCTTCATCGAGCTTGGCCAAACCAAAATCAGATATCTTTGGATTCAGATCTTTATCAAGCAACACATTCGTGGCTTTAATGTCCCTATGAACAATCTTCAATCTTGACTCTTCATGGAGGAAAGCCAAACCTCTAGCAATACCAATACAAATTCTGTACCTTGTTGGCCAATCTAAATGTAATCGGCTTTCTTCTTTCCCTTAATTTTTTAATGTGACAATCACAAAAATTAGAGCATAACATAAGTTACTTGTAAATGATTGCAAATTGTTACCGCCAAAACAAAGTTGTACAAACAGAGAAACAATTACCAAATAATGCACGAGCAAGGCTATTGTTTTCCATGTATTCATAAACCAGCAACAACTGATCTCTCTCAACACAACAACCATAGAGTTTGACAAGATAAGGGTGTTGCAAAGCAGAAATCATGCCTATCTCATTTATAAACTCACGGTTTCCTTGCTTTGATTTAGAAGAAAGTTGCTTAACTGCTATTATAGTGCCATCTGGCAGATAGCCCTGCATTTTTGGGAATGGTGGATGTAACAGTTCAGAGTAAACAAAAAATTCTAAGGAAGCAATGTAAAGGTTATGCCATGGAATATACTTTGTAAACAGGACCAAACCCTCCTTCTCCAATCTTATTATCAATGTCAAAGTTGTTTGTTGCTGCTTTGATTTGCCTCAAAGTAAATACACCAGTTTGCATACCTAAACCCTTAAGCTCTGTCAGAGGAAACAAACAAATGTTAGAAAGTAGCACCTGAGGTCAGATAACCATATAACTAAACATAAGTTACACACTAGAATAGATGCTATGTGCACGCATATTACACATTCGTCCACGAGAACTCAAGTGGTTAAGAGAAAAGATTCATAATTGTGATAACAATAGTGATTAGCTTTTAATTACCTCTAGCTAATGAATTTTTCTGTCCTATATAGCCTTTCCACCAAAGAATACCAAGTACTAGGATTATTATAATTGCTCCAGCAACTACAATGCCAGCCACTGCCCCTCCAGCTATGCTACTTCCATTTTCTGAAGGGGGTACAAAGTCTGCTCGATTTATATGCAAGAGGGTTGCATATAATTAGATGATAACATCACAATGAAGGCAGAAGAATAAACACTTGCAGAGAGTTTCAATAAACCTGGAACCACAGATATAGCTGATATAAGAGGACCATATACTGATTTAAATGGAATAGCAGTTGTCCCTTTCCCAGCCCAATAGAAGCGGATCTCCAAGGAATTACTAGTCACAATCGCAGTGAATTCTTTTGTGATTGCCTTACCAACACCTCCTGCTTCTTCAACAATATTGAAATCCTTAAGTACCAGTTTTCCCTGTAAGATGTCATTCATAATTCAGTTCTTGAGAGTTTTTGAATCAACTAATCAACAATTCCCACCAACACATGCCCTAGCGACTAATGAGTAACAAGTCTAAGACTTTTAGGGTTATGACTTATAAGAGCTTTTTGGGATCAAATAGTTCAATCATTTATCTTTCGAACAACTGAATTGTATATTTCTAAGATTCAAGGGCTAAATAGTTTAAGTGTAAATATTTCAAGGACCAAAGACCATATCTAAGCAAAAGTATATGACAATTTACCTGAATGTAGACATCGAATATACGCCTCCCTAGGCTGTTATATGTTTTATCATCTGTGAACATTATCTCTGCAAAATGAAGCTTAATAGTGTAGTTTCCATTGCCCAGGCAAAATCCGTAATAACTAAGAGAGAGGGGAGAAACACGTGCATTCATGTATAATTCAGCATTGGTCATTGAGAGTGTAGAATCATTTGTCCAGGTATAGTAATCTCCACTTTCTCTGTCCAAGAAATAACCAGTACTGCTCAATACCCAATTTGTTTCACTCCGGTGGAACCTTGCTTGTCCAGATCCATCCGAATCATCATCATATACTGTACTTCCATTCACTGTTAATGCCTTACCACCACAGTTAATATGGAGAGAGAACCAGGCTGGGATAAGAAGAAAAGAATCAGCAACCACTATAACTATGTTAAGGAATTCATCAGAATAAGGAACTCTTAGACTGAAGATATTTAAGGCTGGTCAAGCTATGAATTATTACTTATATTGAAATGACTTCTTCCCAATGTTAGTTTTAGAAACAATGTTGTACTGCTGTAGGAGAAAAGCAGCTGTCAAATTACCAAAAAAATGGCATGTGTTTAAAAGGGTGGGTCAAGAAATGAGGTAATTATTTACGATAATTAACGAATTTATGGGAGAGATACAATTTTAAAAAACAAAGAATTATTTTTTATCATTGCTTTTCTTCTAGAGTATGTTTAGATAGAGGATTAAGGAGGAGAATAGAAAGGAGGAAGAGATAATACTGATATTTTCTCCTTGTTTTGGGAGTTGAAAATTGGAGGGAAAGATAATGGAGGATCAATATTTGATTCTCCATCATCTCCCACCTTCGTAAAATTCAAAATACTCCAAATTAAGGTATTTGGAATAAGTATCAACACCCAAACAAGGGCAGATATGGAAGGTTAACCTCCCCTTCCTCTCCCTTCTTTCTACCTTAACCTCGTCTCTTCTTTTCCCCTATTAATTTCCAAGCATACCCCTAAGGAGAGACTCCAAATTTTTTCTTCCCTCTTGTACCAAAAACACTACTCTTGGTACCCCTTGAAAATGGCTTATTATTTGGAAGAAGCTTGAATAAATAGGATACAGATCAATTTCTTTTTATTTGATTTTTACTGTCTGTCCCTCTAAGATTGGACCATATTCTTAAGTTTAGCTGAGTTTGCTCTTGATATACAAGTAAGGCAACCTGTGGTGAACAGTTCCCCCATTATACCTCAGAAATGAGAGAAATGGGGAATATGGGTCTAATGCTAAAGTGTTAGTGATATGTTAAAAGACTATATGAAATATGTGACATATTAACTTACTTTTGGGACAACTAAAGCCTCTCAAACATGGTACTGTTCCCCTGAGATCGAAAGCCACAACCAGCATATGTTTCAGTAACAAAATATAATGTGAATAAAATATATAAGTGAAATAAAAACCATAATGCGTAACTTACGAGCTATTTCCCACCACAGTGCTTGAAAACAAATTCCTAAGTCATAGCATAGATGGTTAAGATTAGATTTCTTCTTTATATTACAAACTAATCCATATATATTTGAGTAGTCTTACACATTTCCCGTCTCACAGGTCAGTTGCCCAGGGTTTCCAACGCTGAAGTTGTTATATGAAAGATCTCTACATACAAAATACAAAATGTAATTCAAAATCTAAACATTGAAATACAAGATGGACCATAAGCTAAGAATATTAATATCAAAATAAAATAGCAATTCTCCTTTGTAGTCAGACAGATACATTTTAAATTCAGCTCCATCAGAATATTTTCAAAATGATTTCCTTGAATTGTAATTATAGTTCAGGAGACTTTTTTGGATTTTGTCGTTAAAGGACCTTCAAACTAATTTTTGAAACTTGTCATGATTATATAGTTGTTGAGCATAATTTATAACAACATTCTGCTTTTTCATTATCACCAATTCGATATTGCAAGTTTAAGTACAAAATAACCAAACGTAGGAATAGATATGCTGGTAGCAATGCTACATTTCTGAAATTGACAAAAAGGAAATAGGTTTCTTCAATAGTTTCATCATGTGAAAGACTTTAACTATTTAATTCAAGTAATGTTAAAAGTATCATAGGAAAGCAAACTTACACAAAGCCAGAATTCTCTACCCACTCAGGCACTAATCCAGTGAGAATGTTTCCAGTTAAGTATCTAAGCAAAAGCAATATCAAGTGTTAGAGATACTAAGAAAACTAATCATAAACCTTCATTCAATAACTCTTTTGGATTGAAGTGCATGAAACTCATCAATTATTGATGATCCATTTGGAATGTACAATCCCATCCCTTTCATCTAGAGGGAGCTCAATTGATTCAGATTAATCCCAGGAATCCATCTATCAGCTTAACTAGTCTGACTTTAACAGCATGAATGGTTTCCTTTAATTCGTAGAAGCTGACAAGAATCAATTATAAAGATGCTATGCCATTAACCTACTATAACTCAAAATCCTCTATTTATTGTAAAGTTCCTCTTCTCTCTTCTTGATTTTTCAATTTCCACATATCTGGTGTAAATAATTATACATTGCAAACCGCCCAAAAAAATATCTTACATGTACTGCGCCTTTCTTAAGCCTGAATAGCTAGATAGAATTTCACCAGTCAATTTGTTAAAGCTGAGGTCTCTGGAAAAGGATGAGGCATATTGAAAGTCCATTTATCAAAGAAATTTGAGAAGACCCATCATCAAGATAAAAATGATACCAAAATAAAAAATATACAATTGGAAGTAGCCAAATAAAATGGAAAAAAGAAAATCTTACAGGGATGTTATACTTGTCATTGTTCCAAGATACTGAGGTAGTGTTCCATTAATATTGCAACTCCTTAATATCCTGAGGAACAATCATATAAGTGGATTTTGCAACTAAAAAAAATTAGTATCTCTCTCTTTGTCCTTGAAACATAGGCTTATTAAAGCATTGACTCACAATTGAAGTGTAAACTCACAATGTATTCAATCCTGTCATATTATTAAGTTGAGGAAAAGTGGAATCAGGTCCATTCAAGTCACTAATTCTCCTGCAAATCGTACATTAAGCATGGTCATCAACAATAGAAAAGCATGATAGCTTTAAAAGTTGAGTAACAACATTAAACAGTATTATACATACAAGTCAGCCAAGTTTCCAAGCAATGAAATCTCTGAAGGAATTGGACCACTGAAACCACTTCCTTGGATCACTCTGTTAAAGTATGGAAATAGAAACAACAAACGTACTTTAGATGGAAGAAAATATGTAATTCAACAACCAAATATGTCAAAATCTCATAAAGATGTAAGGTTCCACACAGTTTCACTAGACTTGTCCAGCTCCCAATATAATTTGGTATCTTTCCAGAAAATTGATTGCCACCAATTCGACTGCATTATGTGTGCATAAGTAACAGCGAAGTTATCAGTAATTGAGAACTTAAAATACAATATATATATATATATAGTCATTGTTATAGAACAAACAAAAAATAGAAACTTACATGTCTCTCAAACTAGTGAGTCTTGCAAATGATGTAGGTAATTCACCAGTAAAATTGTTGGAAGTAAGAAACCTATTTCAACAACAAATTTTTAATATAGGCATAGAGCATTGGTTAGAAAACAAACACACATTACGGAAATAAAAAAAGCCATTTTCATAAAGAGTATGGCTTTAGAAATCTCCATTTTAACAAAAAATATTGGTCAAAGGGTCATTTCGGTCCTAATAGTGTGCGTTGATGTTCATTTTAGTCCTTTATGTTTCAAAATGTTCAAATTGGTCCTAAATGTTAGCAAAATATTTCATTTTGATTCCAAACTATTGAATTCAGTCATATTTCTCTCCTCTCTCATTTTAAGTTCAAAGGACTTGTTAAGAGTAACTCGAAACTTTGGATTCGTCGCATTTGAACTTGAAACGAGAGAGATATGATCAATTTCAATTGTTAGACCATGAAACGAGCGATCTACTATCGGGACCGATTTGACCTCGTTTGTTGACGATCTCAATTGGATAGAGAAAGTACTCTTTGAGAACAATACATCGCTCTGAACTCGCCAAATTCGAACTTGTAACAAGAGAAATATAACCATATTCAATAGTTTGGGACCGGAATGAAACATTTTGTCAACATTTAGGACTAGTTTGAACATTTTGAAACATAAAGGACCAAAATGAACATTAGGGCATATATTTAGGACCAAAATAAATATTTGAACAAAAATATTTAAGTAGTAACTTGGGTAGAAAATCAAGTTGGGCCCTTACAGTCTTTCAAGCTGGCCAAGATTCCCAAGCTCGGTTGGTAGATTTCCAGACAACTGATTGAACTCCAAAACCCTAACCATTGCAAATTAAGCTCGCTTAAAACATCAACAAAATGAAATGAGAGAAAACCCTAACATGAATACTCAGAAACTTACAAACTCTTCATATTCGTAAGGTTTCCTATCTCTGCTGGGATTGGACCCGATAGCCGATTTCCGAGAAGAGTACTACCACATCCCAAATTAACAAGTATCATTACATTTAAGAGTTCAGTAACAAATTAAACTAATTTTTCAGAATCATAACGAAGAAATGGTGGAAGTGATTACAGAGAAATCAAAGACAAGTGAAGATACCATACATGTTGATGAGATATTTCAATGAGCCCCATTGTTTAGGGATTGAACCGTTCAAGTAGTTGCGAGCGAGATCGCTGTACCAAAGAGAAATTAAGAATCAGAGAGATGAAAACTACGAGAACGCCATTTTACATCAAAACAATTGGAGACTGAAGTTGATTTGTGCGTACATTTCTTGAAGGTACGGCAAATTGACCAGTTCAGGTGGGAGTGTACCGTTAAGATTTTGTTGTTTCGCGAGTCTGCGCACACAATACATATTACAGGGAAAGGCCATAATCTTTATTGAGGAAACCTACTATTTAGTCCTTCATTTTTCACTGAGTTAACGATTTGGTTCCTCATTTATCAAAATAGACTACTTAGTCTCCCATTTATCATAATAGTCAAGTATTTAGTCTCTCTGTTATTACCCTCTAAGTAACTTGATGACATGGACATTAACTGAACCAACAAACTTAAGAAATAAACCAAACCAAAACTTAGAAGAGAAGGTAAAAATTAGGGAAAGATGGATCAAATAGTTGAGTTTTAAAACTAATAGACCAAATAATTGCACATATAGCATTAATATATGACATTTGACATATCACATGTGGATTTAACAGTCAGGTCATCAGTCTAAGTAACAGAGAGAGGCTATAGAGACTAACCAGTTGACTTTTGTAATTATTGAGGGACCAACTAGCGTATTTCAATAATGCAGGGACCAAATTGTTGAAATTGTGAAAAATGAGCGACCAAATAATCTTTGAATTAATTCTTTAAAAGATAAACAAGTAAAGTAACAATATAGTCTTTGAAAAATTATCGAGTTAACAACTTGAGCCTTACAAAATTAAAATACATAATTTAGTCATTCAAAGATTAAAATAAAATACTCTTGATGTCATTTTGAAGAAGAATGCTGGTGTGTTAGATGAGGATTCTGGTATTGATGGATCTTGCTATAGTTGTTGTTTGTTCTAGTAGTTTGTGTTTTGTTGTAGTTGTTTTGGTTTTTTGCTTTGGTATTGGTGTTTTTTTTTTTTTATGGAATGGAGTTTTAGTTTTGAAAAAAAAAATTATGAAAATGACTAATACATATAACTTTTTAACTTTTTAAGGATTAAAATATATATTTCAATTTTTTAAGGACTAAATTGTTAGTTTGATAATTGTTTTAGTGACTGAATTATTAGTTTACTCGAGATAAGATGTTCTTATATTATTTATTTAAAACTTATCAAAATTTGTTTTTAAAAAAAAAACATAATTAAAAGATAAAATTACATATAAAGAGGAAAAATAATAACTTGGTCTGTATCATTTATCTAAATTTCTAATTTAGTTTTTTTAGATTACATTCGTTTTTTCCTTTTTTTTTGAATTGCACTAATTTAGTTTTTATAATACATTTTAGGGACCACAAATTTATATTTGAATTTACATTGAGTTAATTAATCGATTTCTAATTAATCAAAATTTACTGCTTAGCCTATGAATTATTACAATTGTCAACTATTTGATCCTTGGGAACCAAATCATATATTTTAATTATTAAAGGATTAATTAGAAATTTAAATCCTCTGTAGTGTACTACACTTGTATGTTAAGAGAGAAAGGAACAACTAAAGAGAGAAAGTGTCAATGACACTCACACTTCTGACACTTTCTCTCTCTATAAATGTTCTTTTCTCTCTCAGCACTACAGCATTATAGGGGTTCCATATGTCTGACTAATTAGTTGACTCATTTTCCAATCATAATTTCACATCAAAATTCTTTCTTTATCTCTCATTTTTTTCAAACACCATTTACGAAAATTCTCTTTTATAACACAAATTTTTTATCTCTCCTTTATTACTTTCCCTTCTTTTATCCTCCTTTAAGTTGTCACCCTAATCTAAACGCACACTCAATATAAATTCAGAGACCAAATAAATAATATATTTGGGAGAGAGAGAGAGATATACAAGTGGGTGACGTGACAAAGGGTGGCATTGGCAAAAGAACAATCACAGGTGAGATGATTTTCTTCTCCTCTGACAGGATGAGGCCTAACCCATCCATTTTGTCCACTGCATGGATCCACACTGAAGTCCCAATGTGTTTTCCCCAAACTCCTTGCTATATCTTTCAAAGCTTCCACTGTATATTTCAAAATATATATGCATAATATTAATGTAAATATCCACATAATTTCAAAATTATATATATCATGATCATCACATTCAATTGTTTATCAAGAAAACAATATCAAACCCATAGTTATTAAAACCAGACTTGACTGGCTGGTCCGACCGGTTGAACCGGCCATTAGGCCGGTCCGAGTCGTTTTAATAACCGGCCAGGCAAAGAACCGAGCTGAACCGGCCAAAAACCGGTGAAACCGGCCTGAACCGGAGGCAAACCGGTTGAACCGGTCCTGGTTTATTTATTTTTTTCTTTTTTTTTGGATTTTTTTGGTCTTTTTTTTATAATTATGGGTCAAATATTAGAGAATGTTGATTATGAACCAAAATTTGATAGAGAAAGTGATCATAAAATGTCACTTGATGATATTATATTGTTGAACATTATGAAAATTGATTATCTCTATATTAATTCATGTTAATTTATGAAAATTGTATTAATATATTAATGTTATAATTGTATTTTGTAACCTAATTATGAATATTTGAATTAAAATTTTATCATATATAGATTTTTTTATTATTTTTAATTTATTTATTTATCAACGGTCCGACCCCGGTTGGACTCCGGTTGAACCATTGAACCTTGAACCCCTCCTTCGGCCGGTTCAATGGCCGGTCCGGTTTTAATAACCTTGATCAAACCTCATTTACACACACACACATATATATAGAGTCAAAGTACAATTTTGATCCCATATATTTTGCCCAAATCTTAATTTGGTCATGTATAATTTTTTTTTACACTTTTAGTCTCATATTTTTTTTTTGTCAAGTTATATAATTGGTCTCATATCTTTACAAAGGGTTACATTGTGAGACTAATGGTAAAATTTTTTGTAAAGATATGAAATCAATATATAACAAAAAGGAATGAGACTCATTCTGCACTTGACCAAAGAGACTAAAAGTGTAACAAAAAAAGATATAAGACCAAATCGAAATTTGAGTAAAAGATATGGGACCAAAAGTATATTTTGGCCTATATATAATATTCATAGGTGATTAATATTATAATACGTATATATCAGTAGGGGGAGCTCTAAGTTGGTTTAATTAATTATAGTAGTTGTGTTAAGGATGATAAAGTACATTTTGGTTAGAGGGTATAGATTGTAAGTACTAAGTATTGAACCTGATGTGAATTAACGGTGAGCATTGTTAGTTATTTATCCCATTCAATATAATTCTTTTGATCAAATTACTATAAATTCCTTGATGTTTTAGCTTAATTTAACATATAACCCTTATATTGAATTTTTATGCATAAAACTCCCTTACGAGAGACTAGAAAATTAATGAATTATTATGCCTTTTCAATAACTATTATGCCAGAGTCTGAATGAACATCCTCATTCCTACTTGTACTCAATATATACTCATCACTAATTTATAGTACTTTGACAAAGGGATTTTTTTTTTTTAAAGGGAACTCATCCATCTTATTAGTTAAGTTTTATGATGAAAAAAATGTTGGGATTTTTTTTTAAAAGTAATTCATCCATCTTATTCAATCAACAAATAACTTCTTATATAGGGGAGTACATGAATTCAAAATATCTAAAAAATCCTAATCATTCCTAACAAAATAATAATAAGCTAATTATTCCTAACAAAAAAGATGACACATAAGTGATTTTGTACACAATAATTGATATTTGTTGGGACTATTCATCATTATATTCACAAGTCCCACGTTACCTAAAATTAAATGGGAAATGGTGAATTTATTTATATAAGGAAAAAATACTTTTGATACTCTTAAAGCATGCGATTATTTTTAGTTATACCTTCAAAAAATTTTTTAGTCAATTATACCCTCAAAGTATGAGACTAATTTCAATTATACCTCCAAAGTTTTTTTTAAGTCAATTATACCTTCAATTTTTTTTTTATATCAATTGTACTCTCAATCTTTTTTTCTTTATGTCAATTGTACCCTTAAATTGGGAGATATTTGGGATACAGTTGATTCAAATGTAAAATATTTGGGGTATAATTGACTAAAACATCTTTAGAGGTATAACTGAAACTAACCTCATACTTTGAGGGTATAATTGACCTGAAAAAAATTTTGAGAGTACAACTAAAAATGACCGTATAGTTTGAAGGTATCAATAGTATGTTTTCCTTTATATAAAAAGAAGTAAGATATGAGTTTTTAAAACATCACAACTTATGAAAAAATAATTTTATATTATCAATTAAAAGAAATTCGCAGAGATATGACGAGGCCTAAAAATATTCAAGAGTTTGTGTCAAGGTTAAAATATAAAAAAAGCCTTCTTTTTTTTTTTCCATATAGAGCCTAAAATTCAAAGGATTTCTTTAAACTTATATTGTTATTAGTGTGCTTTTCATGCCCTAACGGCATGTAATTATTAATTTAAATTTTATAATTATAATATTTTTAAAATAAAAAATGATTTTACTATATTTTATGATAAAATTTAATTTTTTATAATTTTTATTTTGTTGTAATTTTATTAATTTGAAATTGTGGGAAATTACTTAATCAAATCTATTATTTTCTCTGTCTTATTAATGCAATTAGTCAATCACCATAATTCATATACTTATCTTTTGTTTTCTATAATTTTTAATTAAATTATTTTTTATCGACTAAAAGGGTCCTCAGACATATATAATAGTATAGATTTAGCAAACTTTAATTTTTTAGTGTATGACTACAAGTCTAAAATGAAAACATACATGATTAGGATTTACATTGCCATTATCAAATTTTTTTTTGTGTGTTTCTTTCTCTCATAATTTTTTGGCCTGAAATATAATTCATTCAAAAATAAGGTAAAGTCAAGCACAATACAAATGAAAACAAAGCAAAAATAGTCAACCCTTTCCTAGCATAAGCATCACTAGACAAGATATCAACTAACGAAGGTGGGGGATTTGCAACCCATCGAAGATAAATTGACAAGACAAACAGCTGTCAAGTTAGCGGATTTAGGGATCCAACTAAAGCTACAACTATCTAAATAATTGGAAACATAAATAATGTCAACCCAATGGGCACTCTAAACAAAGACATAATCAGACTCAAAGCAACAATAATTATTTGATAAAACACTGTCATGGAAGAAAAACAAGAAACAACATCGTGTTAGTACCTGATCAAAAAAAACTTCACAGAACATCAAAAACCAAAACCACCCCTAGTAAGCCTTTACTTTTGTATAATACTCAAAACTTAAATGAGTTTTTTTTTTCACATCGGTTTTTGAAAAAACAAAAGTTTGACCTTACAACAATTTGCTTCTAATTGAGTTGGTAGGAATCAACTAAAGCTTGTCAAAAGGAAAAACTAGAATAAACTAACAATTTATTCCTTAAAAAATTATTAAGATGTCAACTCAGTTCCTAAAAGATTAAAATACACATTTATTTCCTAAAAAATCAAAATTGTATACTTTTTAATCCCTGAAAAACTAAAACATTATACTATTTAGTCCATAAAAATGACTAATCAGTATATTGTATTTATCTTTCAAGAACTAAACTATACATTTCAATTTTTTAAGGACTAAATTGTTAATTTGATGATCTTTTGGGATCAAATTGTTAATTTACTCGAATATTTAAAAACTACCCAATATTTCTTGATCTTTAACTGACTTAGCTGGGAGATTATTAAAAATGAAAATGAAAGTACATTTTTTTTAAAATATCTTACACTTTAACCACTAATATGTATAATTAGAATGTTAGATTATTATGTGTGTGTGTGCGCGTTTAAGAAATTAATTATATATAATAAAAAAACTTATGCTAGATTTTTTCTTTTTGGTTACAAAAACTTATGCTAGATTTGTCTATACTATTCAAGACATTCGAACATTATTCTCTCAAATATATACAATTAAACCTTTCCGGCCAAAAAATAAAATATACAATTAAATCCAGTTTGAAATTAATTGGTATCTTATACTCTTATGATCTATATAACCGTAAAGGCCCAAAACTTATTTTGGTCCCTAATGTTTACCTTAAGCTTTGTTGTGGTCCCTATATTTTTTTTTCCATTTTAGTCCTTAAACCTAAATATTTCATAATTGGTCCATAATTATTGAATATGGTCATATCTCTCTCGTTTCAAACTCAAATTCAATGACATACATCAAAGCTAAAAGTTATATTTGATGAGTTTTTTCTTTGCCTAGTTGGAATCTTTAGTAAATGAGGTCAAATTGGGTATGGAATTGGACTCGAAAATGGGTCGTTTGTTTCATGAATTCAGTCATAGCTCTCTCGTTTCAGATATGAATACAACGAAATTGGAGATACAGATTACTCTTGACAAACTCTTTCTTTGTCTAGTGAGCTCGTTGGTAAACGAGGTCAAATAGTACTTCAAAAGTGAGTTTATTCAAAACATCAATATTAGTTTTTGGAGCTGTACTATTTGATCTTGTTTGCCAATAACCCCAATTAGAGAGAGAAAGAATTTGTTAAGAGTAATTTGTAGCTTCAATTTCATTGCCATCAAGACTTGAAACAAGAGATACATGATCGAATTAATGAAACAAGAGACCCCTTTTTTAGCTCAATTTCATGCCCAATTTGATCTTATTTGTGAATGACTCAAATTGAGAAATGAAAAAACTTATCAAATTTAACTTGTAGCTCTGATTTGATCGCGTTCAAGTTTCAAACGAGAGAGATATGATTATATTCAATAGTCAGAGACCAATTATAAAACTTTTAGAAAATATCAAGAACCAAAATGGAAAAAAAAACCCATTAAAGACCAAAATGGAACTTATTGTAAACATAAGGAACCAAAATAGATATTTGGCCAAACCCCAAATCAATTTTTCTTTTAGAATTACAAGAAAACAAGAAAACTAAGGTAAGAGATTAGAGACCTATCTAGGAGGGTAATATTATTATAACAAAACATTAAAATCTACGTAGTTGACTTATTATAATAATTTTCGCTAGAAAATTAATGTCATCACCCACGAGCCAAGAATGCAAGTAATATTATTATAATAAAAATTTAGTACAACTTGACTTATTATAAAATTTTCCACCAATTTGTTCACATTGAGACTGACAAATATAATTTTCTTCTATGATTAATAATTCTTGATTCTACAGTACTCGATCTATGTGCTCTGGGTAGCTGAACTACGATAAAAGATAGGGTCTTTCTAACATGTGCCTTTAGGGCACATGTTAAGGTTTATTTTGATTGGTCAAGTGAGTTTTCAAACATTAAAAATTATCTTTTAAATGAATTTTCATAGATTTCAAGATATGAGATGCTCTACTAACCAATCAGAAGAAATCTTAAAATGTGCTCTCAAAGCATATCTGAGATAAATCCTAAAAGATATATATATATATATATATAATAATCAATGTTGAGTTGTCAAATATATAATGTTACAACTACCAACTTTGTGTTTAACATAGTACATGTGAAGTAATTAAATGCATATGATCGATTCATCGTGAGTTACACAATTTTTTTTTTTTATAAGATGTGAGTTAGACAATTATATATATACTAGTTTAGTAGTCATATTAAAGACCTTATAGCATTGGGAATCCGGGATAGTTAATTAGTTGTTGTCAATCTATTTTGATTTTCTATTAGAGTAAATTGACAATTTGATCCTTAAAATATTACTCAGTTGACAACTCAGTTATTAAAAGATTGAAATATATAGTTTAGTTTTTAAAAAATAAAAACGATATGCTTATTACTTATTAGTCTTTTTATGGACTAAATAGTCTACTGTTTTAATCTTTCATGGACTTAGAATATGATGTTGTAATCTTTAAAGGACTAAACTGTGTATTTCAATATTTTGAGGATTGAGTTTTTAACTCAATAATCTTTTAAGGACCGAATTATTAGTTTACTCTTATTTTAAAATTTTGCCAATCATTTTACATTAGAAATAAAAAAATTAAGTATCAGTTTACATTATTTTTTTAATTTAAAAGATAGACCCATTTCTTACCTATAACACTTCATTAAATTAAATTATGAATTGTTTTTAATAATTAAGTTTATCAATAATTACGATTGATTAATAGAAGACGACAAATCACCTTTTTATTAAAATTAATTCTGATAAAATCCAACTAAGTGAGACAATGAAGAATAATTATTATATTCTTTTTAAGAATATTCCATCCTACACCGTAATGACTCATCAAAAATTCAAAATTATGAATGATCAGCCATTTAAATATTAATATTAAAATCATTCACAGTTTAGCATGCTGAATTCAGAAGCTAAGTACAGTTATGGAGGCCAGCTAGTTCTTGCATAATTCTTCAAAACCACTAACTAAACAGCACAAACAAAGACTATATATATGTGTGTGTATATAAATATATATATGGAGTAAAGTGAAATTTTGGTCCTTAAAAGATTAGCGAGTTGACAATTTGGTTCTCAAAAAATTAAAATACACAATATAGTCTTAAAATGATTAAATCGTATATATGCTCTTTAGCCTCCGAAAGAATCAAGTGGTGTACTTTTTAGTCTACGAAAATGATTAATAAGTATATTATTTGAATTTTTCATAGACTGAAATGTCGTGTAGTTAGGGATGGCAACGGATAGGATATCCAAAAATTTTTCACTATCCGTATCCGTATCCGTTCATTCTTTTCAATATCCGTATTCTATCCTATTCGATATCTGGTATCCGACGGATACCCTAAATATCCGAAAATAATGGATATAGGATAGGATATCCTAATTAAAAAATTGGATATATCCAATATCTGATACCCAATATCCGTTAATTAAAATAAATTAATTAAAAATATAATAAAAAATGTATAAATATAATAAAATATTTATATTATAGGGTATCGAATACTGGATACCCTAACTATCCGTTTATTTCGGACGGATACCGGATAGTTGGTTTTTTATTTTTCAGTACCCGTACCTATCCGATATCCGATATCCGACGGATATAGAATATTTTTTACGGATGGATTCGGACGGATATCCTAAATGCGAATCCAAATTGCCATCCCTACGTGTAGTTCATACTTTTAGGGACCAACATGCATGCTAACTCGATAATCTTTAAAAAACAGAGTTATTAATTTACTCTCTCTCTATATATATATAAATTAATATGACATATATATATATATATATGAGAGTAACTATTAATCAAACAGTACACAAATAAGAATTTCAAAATCCAAATTAATTGAAACAATAACAAATAATGAAGAATTTAATTGTATATTCATACCTTCATCTTGTGCCAGAGTGGGCGATGCAAAAGCATAAGATGACAACCAAAGTGTGAAGAAGCTGAAGCATATTACTGAAACGATGAAGAACTCATAAATGAAACTGATCTTCTTCTTCATGGCTGAATAACCCATCAATCTCTCTATATATATAGAAATAGATATCATATATGTGTGTGTATTAATTAAGACCTTCTGATCATAAAAGTAGTATATATATGCTATTCATATATAATCATATATATAAATTGAGATAGTATAGTATAGTATATATATATATGTGTGTACACCCTCTTTTCAACTTTCTACACTATGAAGTTTAAAGTTGAATATTTCAGATTGGTGAGAGAGAAAGTGAGCGGAAAATGATGGTGGCCGGGAAATGGGGATTGTGAATAAATTCTGGGAACACGCACTGCAGGCAAAGTCAACTGTGTCTGTTAAGTTTAAGAATTAATATTTAAATTGGTGTTTTACCCAACAGCCGAAAAGAAAAAAAATTAAAAAGAAAAGCAAAAAAACCGCAAATTGGTCCCAAATGTATGAGAGAGATTCCAAATTAGTCAATAATGTTTCATTTGTTTCATATTGGTCTTACATGTTTCTATGATTTCTCAAGTTCGTCCCAAACTACTGAATATGTGGTTATATCTCGTTTCAAGTTTGAACGCGACGAAATAATAATTACCTGTTGATATTGACAAATACTTTCTCTATCTGGTTGGGAGCTATAAACAAATGATGTCAAATCGAGTCCCGAAAGTGCATTGCTAGCTTGTTTCACGATAAAACAAATAAAGTTGGTCATATTTCTCATGTTTCAATTCCAAATGCGATGATTAGATAACTATTTGTTAACTCCATAAGATTTCTTTCTCTGTCTAGTTGAGTCTGTCAACAAATGAGCTCAAATTGCACCCTCAAAAGTAAGCTTTGGACTAATTTGAGAAATTATGAAAATATGTAGGACCAATATGAAACAAATGAAACATTAATTAGGACTAATTTGAAATCTATCTCATACATTTGGACCAATTTGAGATTTTGACCCAAAAAATTAAATAATACAATTTGCCAACTTGTGGTTTGTTTTGTACTCACAAATCTAGGAGGCACTATGAGCTCATATTTTCAGGATTTTGACTTATGGAGTAACATATATATTCATATATAATTATATATAGTTAGAGTTACTTACTATTGTGGTTTTGAATATTTTGCAAAGTAATCTTTTGAGTAAAAAGTGGTCAAAGTGATACAACTCGGGACTTGTCATATTCAAACTTGAAATAAAAGAAATATTGTTGTATTTGATCAGTTGCTAAGACCAGTGAAACTTTTGAGAAACGTGAAAGATCAAAATTGTAAAAAAAAAAAATAAAAGAATGGATATCTATCCTCAAAGATAATTGGCTAGTTGTCCATGTTTCCTTTATTTACCAAAAAAAAAAAAAGATAATGGACCGAAATTTTTCACATTGATAAAAAAAACATTATAAAATTTAGTGTTTGAAAAATATAATTATAATCAATTTAATTATTTTTTTAATATATTAATTCAAATTTAACAAAAAATTTATTTTTTCTTAAAATCAACTAATTTTTCTTAAAATCGACTATTTTTTTTAATTTCCAACAAAAGCAACTATTAAATGCAGTACTAACAAAATTTGAAATTATATTATAGTTCGTTGTTGATATTAAATATTAGTTAATAACTTAATATATTTAATAAAAGAGTTAAATTAATTATTACCATTATATCATTTAAGAACTAAATTATTAATTTATCCTAATAATTAGTTGTTAAATCTCAAGTTAATATTTATTTGTCAAAATATAAACATGATATATAAATACTTTATATATATTGTATTTTTCAAAACTAGTTACATTTTAACTTCACAAGATCAGAGTTAACATAGTCATCGTGAAACCTCTAAGATGAGCAATAAATTTCTGGGCAAATATAGGTGGTGTTTTCATTACCTTAATATTTTTATCTCTTTTTTCTCATCTATATATTACATTTTTTTATATTTATTCTATAAATAAATCTTTTCAATATCACTTTTTATAATAATAATGACAAATTTCTATGTATGTGAATCATTTTGGCTTCGTTTGGTAGTAAAATAAGTATGTAAAGTAAAGGGTTTTTACAATGGAAAAATTGTGAGGGAAAGGAAAAATAGTTGAGAGAATGTATAATAGGTAAAGATTTAAAATGTTTGGTATAAAAAGGTAGGGAAGGGAAAATAAAATAGATACAAAAGAAAAATGACTAAAATGCCCTTTCCACAATCACCACAAAATTAGTTTTTTTTTATTTTATTTTCAAAAAGGTCCCTCTCAGTTGCTGCAGGGACTCAAGCGAAATAAAAAAGTAAAAGACTGGGGCCAAAATGATATTTTACCCAAGAGTATAAGATGAACAGAGAGAATCGGAGAAGAAATGGAGGGGCAATCTGGACATTTCACCACGTTTCCTTCGATGCAAATGGAACGCCAGACCAATATGGATGTAAAAGAAATGACACTATTCACTGCAAAGAGATTTCCTTGGCGTTGAAACTGTACCAAACATTGCAATTTATTGGATTATGAGCCAATTTACATTGCAACCCACTAATTCAAGCCTACCAAAAAGAGCCTTTGTTTTTGTCACAAATACCTTTCATATATGGCTATTGATTGTCTAATTTATAATGCCGTTTAGTTCTTTTAATTAAATACTAGAAAGTATAGTATCATTTGAATTTTTCAAGGATTAAAATTTTATATTTCAATTATTTAAGAATTGAGTTGTCAAGTTGATAATCTTTCACCGACTAAATTATTAATTTACTCATTTTTTATTGCTAACAAAAAAGTATACCATGGCTACAATATTATACTTCAATTATTTGGTCAAATGCTGACTTGAAAAGATAATTAAAACCAGCCAAGTTTCGTCTTCTTTACTTTTACATCAAATGAGTTCCATCATTTGGAAAAATAGGGTATCTCATGGGCAAGTTGTTGATATAGAATTTTATGTCTGTGTCTATATATTTTCATATTGATGTAAAAGTTGGATTGAATTAATTGAAATATCAGAAAAACCTGCAGTTAGATATCTATCCATTTAATTCATTAATTATTCCCTTAAATGTGTATTAAAAAATGACCAAACAGGTCAAAATTAACCTGATAGATTTTTTTAAGAAAGTAAATTACAATTTAGTCCATTAAAGATAAATGAATTAACAATTCAATATTTGAACATCTAGTTTACATATTTTAATTGGGTAACCTAGCAAATTCGTCCCGAAATTTGTCACTCGCTTGCAGATCAGTCCTTGAATTTGTGAAATTATACAACCCGATCCTCGAATTTTGCAAAATCGTTGCACGGTTCCTCTGTTAACCCAGTCATCCAAAAATGCTGAGGTGTGCCGTTAGTGTGCTGAGTTGGTCGTTAAGTGCTGACGTGGCACGTTAACTGCCACGTCAGCACCAACTATGAAAGTAAAAAAAAAATGCCACTTGTGCAATTTTAGCCAAATCAGCAAAAGAAATAAAAAAAAACTTGAATTCTCCAGCATTTTAGTCCATGACCCATTGTTATACCCAAAATCGAATCCTAATCTCCGAACCCACACAAATCCTAGCCTCAACACATCCACACCCAAACGCTCAAACCCTAACCATTGGCACCACGAACCCAAACACCATAACCCACTCTCCTAGCTCACATCGAATCAAACCCTAGCCATCTCCAAACCATTGGAACCAAAATCTCAAACCCCTTCCCAAACCGCCTTCGAACCCATTCCCAAACCCAAACCCATGAACCCTTACTTCTCATTGACGAAGGGGAGAGGTTTAGTTATTCCAAAGAGAGAGTGAGAGAGACGAGGTCAAGAGATAATAGGGAGGATTTTCGAAAACTTAATTTTGAGTTTTAGAGTGCGATTTAAGCTAGATTTCAGTAAGTATTGAAGTTTTTCAGAGATTTCTTGAGTTTCCCAGCGATTTCCGTGCATTTTCTGACGAGATCGGTGAGATTTTCGATGGGTTCAAACTTTCTGCGTTTTTTAGTTTAGTCTCTACATATTTGCCTTTTCTCGTTGTTTTTGCATTTTTGGTCCGATTTCTGAAAGATCAATGGACTAGGGACTACACTGGAACGTTTGAAAGTATTCTAGAAGTTTTCTCAATTTTATTTTGTGAACTTGGGACTCAAATGAAAAGAATTTACAGAATATAGGACTAAACTATAATTTTAGGAACTCATCTGTAATTTTTCCTGACTTATTTTGATCCAGAGTTTAATTCAAAATTTGACCTTAGAAACTTCTCTGAAACTTCACTCAAGTCCTTGCAACAAAGTTAAAGGACCTAAACAAAACAGCAGAAATTATGAAGATGAGAGGTTAAAATACAGTTTTCACATTTCTTTTCCATTCTCCACCTCTGCTTACATTTTTTTATTTTCTTTTAGTTTTTCTATTCCTTTTTTTATTTTCTTTTATTTTTATTTTTTTTCTTAAATCTTTTTTTTTTCTATTTTCTATCTTTATTTTTATTTTTAGAGGTATTTTTTGTACATCTTTATTTATGTTTTAATTATGCATCTATAAAAACAATAAAATAGACAAAAAAAAACACTTGAGAAGAAACTAAAATTGATCTAAATTCATCATGATTAAAATCAATCATCCCAATTTAATCAATCTAATTTTGATCATGATTTATTTAAATCATTTCCTTCTTTTTCTCAAGCACAAAAAAACATAATTATTTCCGAACTACGTGAATTTTAATTCCTAACCAAAGTACATAGGCATTAGGTTCTGCCTAAGTCAAATCCAATTTTGTAAATATCATATTATTCTCTTATTTTACGATTTATCTTATTTATATAATTATGTGAATAGTCTTATTCTCTTGTTTTTGTGAATAATACATTTTGTCTCTCTTTTTCTCTTTTCTATGATTTTATTTTGCTTTATTCTTTTTGACTTTTCCTTTTAGGATGATTAATCTTTAAATTTTAAGGCCATTTAATTTTTTTATAATTATTTTAGAGAAACCATCATTTTGGATGGATGTTGTAGGGTACCTAACATCTTCTCTGTTAACTCAAATTTCTCTTGAACTCGTTTTTTGTTCGAGATCAATTTTTGCCTTATCCACATTTTTTTTCAAATTATTTTCATAAAATTAGTTTTCCAAATTTTACTTAATAATTTGGTGGCAACTCCATTTTAAAGTCATAAACGACATTTCTCCGGAATGTCAGGCGCGACAATTTGGCGACTCCACCGGAGAAAAATGAGAGTCAAGCCCAATACTAAAATAATTATATAAAAATAAATGGAAAAATGAAAATAAAAGAAAACAAGAATAATAAAAAACAAAACAAAAATAAAATACAATAAAATAAAAAAAATAAAAAAAGAAAAAAAATAAAAGAAAAATAAAATAAAAAAGGAATTGAAAACTAAAAGAAAATAAAATAAAAAGAAAACATAAGCAAGGAAAAGAAGAAACGAAAAGTGAAAACTATATTTTAACTCTCCATCTTTATACTTTCTGCAGTTTCATTTAGGTCCTTTAACTTTGTTGTAGGGACTGGAGAGAAGTTTCAGAGAAGTTTATGGGGTCAATTTTTGTATTAAACTTTGGATTAGGGGTGGCAAAATGGTTGATTGGGTTGGGTTGTAAATGGTTAAGTCATAAATGGGTCATTTATATTTGTTAAATGGGTCATGACCCATGAAATCAAGGGTCGACCCAACCCAACCCAACTCATGAATCCATTTTAAAATATTTATATTATTTAATAAAATTAAAGTTTAGTTATTTAATTTGTAAACTAATGAATGAGAATAATTTTTAATTATTCAAAATTAGGATTAAATTATATTTTGACAACAAATTATTTTTGAAATTTTCATTTTAGTCCTCAAATATGATGATGCAGGGACGTTTTTGTAAATTTTGAAATTATTTGAGGGAATTTTGTAATTTTTTAAAAAATTTAAGAAATTCATATTCACCTCTTTTATGAAACTACGTAGTTTTGACAGAAATTTGGGTTGGGTTGGGTAAACCATGAGTTTGACCCAACCCAACCCAATTTTAGTGGGTCAATTTTGGATCCAACTCATCTTGACCCATTATTTAAAGGGGTTGGGTTTGGGTTGTTAAAATGATAGTTGAGTTGGGTTGGGTCAATTTCTGCCACCCCTCTAGACCAAAATAAGTCAGGAAAAATTACGAATGAGTCCCTTAAATTACTGTTTAGTTCTGAATCTTTAAATTCCTTTCATTTGAGTCCCATGTTCACAAAATGAAATTGAGAAAACTTCCTTAATACTTCCAAACGTTCCAGTTTAGTCCCTAGTCCATTGATCTTTCAGAACTCGAACCAAAAATGCAAAAACAACGAGAAAAGGCAAATATGCAGAGAGACTTAAATGAAAAACGCAAGAAGTTTGAACCCACCGGAAATCTCACTGATCTCATCGGAAAATGCACGGAAACTACCGGGAAACACAATAAATCTCTAAAAAACTCCAATACTCACTTAATCTAGCTTAAATCGCACTAAAAAGCTCAAAATAAGTTTATGAAAATCCTCTCAATTATCTCTCGACCTCGTCTCTCTCACTCTCTCTTTGAAAAAACTGAACCTCTCCCCTTCATCAATGAGAAGTTAGGGTTCATGGGTTTGGGTTTGGGAATGGGTTTGAGATTTTGGTTCAAATGGTTTGGAGATGGCTAGGGTTTGGTTGGAAGTGAGCTAGGGAAGTGGGTTATGGTGGTTGGGTCCGTGTTGCCAATGGTTAGGGCTCGAGCATTTGTGTGTGGATGGGTTGAGGCTAGGGTTCGTGTGGGTTGGGAGATTGGAGTTCGAATTGAAGTTGTGGTTTGAATGGATTGGGGCTTTGAATTAGGGACTAAATGCATGGTTACGGACCAAAACGTGCGTTTTGGTTAGGGACTAAAATGTTGGAGAGTCATTTTTTTATTTCTTTTGCTGATTTGGCTAAAATTACACAAGTGGCACCTTGTTTATTTCTTACATAATCAATGTTGACATGGCAGTTAAGTGTCATGTCAGCACTTAACCAACCAACTCATCCCCCTAACGGCACACCTCGACTTTTTTGGATGGGTCGACTAACGGAGGGACCAACGTGCAATGATTCTGCAAAATTCGAGCACCGAGTTGTACAATTTCACAAATTCAAGGACCGATCTGCAAGCGAGTGATAAATTCAGGGACGAATTTGCTAGTCTACTCTATTTTAATTCTTTAAAGTTTGAAGTTGTGAAAGCTACACAATTAACAACCCTCTAAAGCTATGAAGCATGGACACTGACACGGACACGGGACACGACACCGTCACGAACACACCGACACGTCAAATTCTTAAACTTACACGACACGACACAACATGACATATATTTATATATATAAATAATTAAAAAACCATAAATTTTGATGAAAACTATAAAAATTATAATATCTATTCATAATATATGTCATATGTATTATTATTTTATATTGTTTATCATGTTAAAGTAAAAAATAATAATTTTATATTCTGAAATTTATGAATATGTGTCGTGTGGGTGTCGTACGGGTGTCGGATACGGACACATGTCTGACACGGTGAAACGCCCTCAAAATGAAGTGTCCATGCTTCCTAGCCTTTAAGTATATATTTTTTTAAGAACTAATTTGTAGAGATTAAAGAATTTATATATTGCCCTCCTTTACAACTTTTACGAATTAAAGAGTAGAAATAACACTTCCAGGAATTGGGTCAATTCATTATTCATTATATTTTTAAGGGACCAATTTATATATAGGCCAAAACCTCATGTTGGTATCTAATGTTTATCTTAAATTCTGTTTTAGTCTCTAATATTTTTCTTTGTATCTTTGATGTTTCTCAAGACTTTCATTTTAGTCTTTAATAAGTTTCATGATTGGTCCATATCTACTAAACCTGGTCATATCTCTCTCGTTTGATGTCCAAATGCAACAAAATCAGAGCTACAAATTACTCTCGATGAGTTTTTTCTCTGTCCAATTTGAACTAGCTATCAACATACGAGATTAAATCGACCTTGAAAGTGGGTTACTCATTAATGAAGTTGGTCATATCTCTCTTGTTTCAAATATCAATGTGATGAAATCAGAGCTATGAGTTACTATTGATGAGTTGTTTATCTGTCTAGTTGGAGCCATCAGCAAACAAGGTTAAATTGTACTTTTAGTAGTGGGTGTGGTCAAAACACTAATACCAACTTTCAGATCTAGTTTATTTGACCTTGTTGCCGATAGTTCTAACTGCACAAAGATAGATCACATCAAGAGTGACTCGTAGCTTTGATTTTGTCACATTCAAACTTAAAATAGGAGATATATTGCCAACTTTTTGAGATTTACGTCTCAATTATGGGCCTAATTTCATGCGTGATTTGATCTCTTTTGTCGACAGTCCCAATCAGGCATAGAAAGAACTCATCAAAAGTAACTCATAGCTCTAATTTTGTTGCATTCTGACTTATAATGAAAGAGATATAACTATATTTAGTAGTTAGGAACCAAAGCACAACTTCTAGAAAAATTAAGAACCAAAACATGACAAAAAAATAGTAACATCCAAAATAAAATTTAGGGTAAGTATTTGGGACCAAAATGAAGTTTCGACCTTCTAAATATGTTCACTGTTTATAAAAATTGATTAATCCAATAGATGAATTGATTTACAATTTTTGATTTTGTAGAAACGCTAACTGATCTAAACATTGCAGTTTCTTCAAAGAAGTCCACACATATGTGAAGCATTTGTTCTTTTTTTTTTTCGGAGAAAGTTTAGATGAGTTGGGCCCCGGTGCTCACTAAGGCTAAAACATGACTCCAGCTTCTAAGACATTTGCCCTTTTGTAACAAGTATCACTCAAAAATCATCTTAAAATTAGACAAGGGACTACATAACCAACATCCAACTCTTTAGACAGTATATTGGTAATGTTTATCATAAAAAATACAGTGATCGCCATATTATATATATATATATAATCAGAGATCCCTATTACCTTGAGTAAACTTGATTTTATATATTTTATAAGTGTTAAAAATATATTTTATTTATTTTATTATTTGAAAATACAAATTTAAAACCATGTGTTACTCTTAACTATTGAGAAGTGATTTCTCCACCCACTTGAGATATTTGACAAACAAGGTCAAATCACGCTCTGAAAGTAGATTTCCAAGTGGGTTTAGGACTAAATGTGAAAAATCATGGAAACCGAATTTTGGGCATATGGTTTGACCTCATATGTTGACAATCTTGTTGGGGTTTCTCCCAAGTCCCACATCGGTGGTATTAAAAGAGGTGAGGTTGAGGAAGCCTTATAAATAGCAATGTTTTAAAAATCGGATCGGACATTGAACTGGTCGTGCTAACAGTTGAAGATTCAATGGTTTGACCAGAGTTTAACCGGTAACCAATAAATTAACTAACAAAAATCTAAATATAATAAAATTTGAATTTAAATCATCATAATTAAGTTGTAAATTACAATTATAACATTAATACAGTGAAACAAATAAAAGTAAAAAAAATAAAATTAACAATGTCATAAATGTAAGGCAAAACACCCTTTCATGCCCCTAACGTTTGCAGTGATTTTCAGTTATGCCCTTAACGTTTCATTTTGTTTAGACATGCCCTCAATGTGCAACCAACGTTTCAATTATGCCCTCAATTTTGACTCAATGCACATGTGGCAATTTTTTTTGCTTATGTGTCATTTTTTTTTGTTTGACTTGATTACGTGGCATCATGACTGGGCATTCTTATTTTTTTTCCACCATGGCATGATGACTGGATTTACATTTTTAAACATAAACATTGAGTAAACTAGCAAATCAGTCCCTGGATTTACATTTTTCATCATCTTCATTCATTTTAGTCCCAAATTCTCAAAATAAAATTGTAAAGTGTCCCAAAACACTTCCAAACATTTCAATTTAGTCCTTAAAAGTATTAAAAACCCTAAAACCCAAACTCTAAAATTCTAAACCCTAAAACCCTAACCCCTAAACCCCTAAAAACACCACTCTCTTGCAATTTGGTCCCTAGGTCCTCAAATTTATTAAATCAGAATTAAAAAAAAATTGGTTCCTAAATCCTAATTTCATTATCATCTTCATCTTCTTCATCATCATCATCATCATCATCATCATCATCATCATCTTCTTCACCTTCATCATCTTCATCATCTTTGTAATTTGAACAAACACAAGAGGGCCTATTTGGAATTTAAACTAAATTCCGGTGCCATCCCTGACCTCTCTTCTCTCACCAATCTCAAAACCCTCTTTCTCGACCATAACCCTTTCTCCGGTTCATTCCCTCCCTAATAATAGAACCAAAATGTAAGAAATAAGAAATAAATGGGGGATTTTTTTTATTTCAACCTATCTCTCTCTCTACCGAGAACCTTTGTCTGATTTTCTCCCAAAACCTTCTCTTCAACCTCCCATCCTCTGCCACCACCACAATCCATTCCCTCAAGCTGAGATTCGTCGGCGCCGGCACCGTCGAAGATCTCGAGAAGGTCAACGAGATCTTCTCGAAATCTGCGGTATTTGATTTCTTCATGAACCCGACGGTGGAGATCGAGAAGAAGAGGAAGGTTCTGGAAGAGATCGCGGCATCATCGGAGCTCTAGGCGCACACTCTGAACTTCTTGAACATTTTGGTGGACTCGAAGAGGATAGATCTGATAAATTCGTCGGAGATATCACGCTCACTGTGTGATTGTTTGTTAATTAATTAGATGAATATCGTGAGAGATTTTGTTGCATGTTCCTCACTGGTTGATGAATTTGCGAAATTCATGGTTATATGGTTATGTTATGAAATATGAGGCCAACTTGGAATATGGTGGCGTCTAAGGCCAAATTGAAATTCATGTCTGCGAGATTTTCCTTTCCTCACTTCTCGAGATCGGCAACGGTTTAATTCTAGGGTTCACCATTGGGTTCTCGGTTCTCCTTGTTTGTTCAAATTACAAAGATGATGAAGATGATGAAGGTGAAGAAGATGATGATGATGATGATGATGAAGATGAAGATGATAATGAAATTAGGATTTAGGAACCAATTTTTTTTAATTCTGATTTAATAAATTTGAGGACTTAGGGACCAAATTGCAAGAGAGTGGTTTTTTTAGGGGTTTAGGGGTTAGGGTTTTAGGGTTTAGAATTTTAGAGTTTAGGTTTTAGGGTTTTTAATACTTTTAAGGACTAAATTGAAATGTTTGGAAGTGTTTTGGGACACTTTACAATTTTATTTTGAGAATTTGGGACTAAAATGAATGAAGATGATGAAAAATGTAAATCTAGGGACTGATTTGCTAGTTTACTCAATTTTTATGTTCAAAAATGTAAATCCAGTCATCATGCTAAGGTGGAAAAAAAAATAAGAATGCCCAGTCATGATGCCACGTAATCAAGTCAAACAAAAAAAATGACACATAAGCAAAAAAAAATTGCCACATGTGCATTGAGTCAAAATTGAGGGCATAATTGAAACGTTAGTTGCATATTGAGGGCATGTCTGAACAAAATGAAACGTTAAGGGCATAACTGAAAATCACTGCAAACGTTAGGGGTATGAAAGGGTGTTTTGCCTAAATGTAAATTTCATAAATTTACATGAATTAAGATAAATATAGTCAATTTTTATAATATTCATCAATATTAATATCATCATGTGACATTTTATGATCACTATTTCTATCAAGTTTAGATTTACAATCAATATCTATCAATTTTTTATCCATAAGTAAAAAAAATAAAAATAAAAATAAAACTAAATCGGTTCTGGCCGGTTTATGTTTTAGGCGGTTCTGTGCTCATTTCGAACCGGACAGATGCCTGACCTTAAAGTATGCGAACATGCGTTGAGCTGGCTGCTATGGCTTCTTCCTACCCTAGATCATCTCTTCACCATCCCATCAAAAAAAAGATTGGTATCTCCTTGGCACTAGTTGGGTTGGGTTAATTATAATAATTCATGAAAGAGATTATCATATTCCCAGAATTCAATTAGATGCGAAATCTATAAAGCCCCTTTTCGAATAATAGCTCATCATAAGTTTCATTCTTGACATTCCAAACTCTTTTGTTACTTAAATGAAAAAAAAATAATTACCAATTTATATGACTTTTTTTAGTGATATACTAACTTCAATTAATTAGTATTTTTGGAAACTAAAAATGATTTTTTTTATCTATAAATTAAATCTTAAGATAATGAAAAAAATTACAATTAGAATAACAACAATGTGACCTCTTGTAATAAATTTTAACAAAATATAAAAATCTCTCAAAGTGTCATATGAGCAAAAATCTCTTTAAACTATAAACCCCTTAATTTTTATTATATATATATATAATATATAAAAGAATCCCTCCATTAAGAAGTATTCTCTACTTTTTTCATCTAAAATTTAATAGTCATTATATTATATGAGTGTTCATTAGAAAATCTCCTTTGAAGTCATAAAAATAATCACATAAAAAGGTATTCTATCCCAGCCTCCCTCATTCTTCACAAGATTCATTTAAGAACTTGAAGAAATTTAGAATGATGATTATAGATTTAAGAGTAAATAAACAATTTATATTTAATTACCTCTCTAGCTTCGAAGGTTCTAAAAGTGAGCATATGGGTTAAACATGGGATAATGTAAACCATGATACTAAGAAAAGCAACATCAGCTAAATTTATGGGATCATAGAATGAAAATATTATGACAAAAAACCATATGAGTATCACCACGAGAAGTCTGGCCAATGCACCCACCCATATGTTATTTGTGGCATGCATCCCTATGGCCTTGTCCCACTCAAGGTACAATGGTGAACATGTATACCCAAATGATATGACCTGCAAAAATTAGAATCATACATGATTTCATATAATATTTTTTTATCAATAACAACCATCATTATTTAATTTAAACTTGCTCATTAAATATTTCATACTATAGGTGAGGCTAAATAAAATTAAAATACTACTCTATATTGTGATATATTGTCTAGTAAAGAGTGACAAAGAAATCATGGTACTTTTTACAAGGGCTACTTGGCAAATATTTATATATATAACAACATACACGTACGGTCACAGAATGTCCTCCAAATGTATACAATATGTTGGCGAGTCTCGTAAAATACAACAGTTTCTCGTTTGAAGCAGAAGGCGTCACGTTTTCATCCTAAAAAAAAATCAGCTGGCCATGAAGAAATGATGCTATAGCCAAATACAGGAGAACTTTTTACATTTTATCCTTAATTATAACTTAAGTAAAAATGTGAAATTACCTGGCCATGAAGAACCGTTGCTATAGTCAAGTAAAAAGCAGTGTAAGTGGTCATGGCAAGACTCAGATATGACCAGATTCTAGAGCTACAGAAGGATGTGTTAGTATAGTTAGTAATTAAAAGTCCCACATTTGATAAGTTATAGAATTGAGAAGGGTATATAAATGATTGTTAAGTCATTTATAATAATTGAATTATATATATATATGTATATATATATGTCAAAGATGGGCACTTGGGCACTTGGGCTTCTGGTTAATAATTAATTTTAATTATTGTTTTTTCGAATTAATTAATTAATTCGAATTATAAATAGAGAAGTGCCCATTCATGAACAGTCATGAACATTCATTATAAAACAGAGAATTCAGTTTAATCCTGAACAGACATGATTCTTCACTTTTAAACAAATATGAATGTTCATTTATGAAAGGTTGTAACCTGTTATTTATGTTAGAATCTGAAAGGTTGCATCTGTTCAGATTTTTCCTATAAATAACACTTCTTCTCAAAAAACAGAGCATCTCATATTCAACTTATCTTTCTCTGTTTTGTGTTCAGAAGGTGTTATAGTATTGCTGGCTATAACACCAGGCTTTGTAAATCCTGGAGGAGATCTGCCATAAACACCCAGCAGCATACAAATAGTGGGGGCTTAATTTCCTTAAGGACAGTGATCACACTATCAAAGCCTACTCTGTTTTCGTGTTCTATCAAAAGCCTACTATATTTGATCTAACAGGATGGTATGGACATTATGATGACACAACATGCCCCAAATATGTCAGTCCATGCTTTCTTATCAATTTGTCACATATGTAGTATATGTTATTGTAATCATATTCATAGCATACATGTATACTACATATGTGACAAATTGGATAAGAGGACATGGACTAGAAATAATCTGTGAACAACTTCGTATGTTTGTTGTTGTTGTTAAAGCTAAACTAGAATGTCTCAACAAGAGCTAGAATGTAATGGTCAATGGGTGTTTGGAGGAGCGGGGGGTTTTAAAGAATATTAGTGTGATAGTTAGGAAATTAACTTTTGAATGTTAAGTATCTGTTACACTTCATCATAATATATATATATATATATATATATGTATGAACTCACCCTTACTCAATGTGCATGGTAGGCAACACCCTTAGCTTCCATAAAAGAGGAAAAGACCTCAAAAACATCATCCAAACCTTTCTTGGCTAAGCCATCGATCTGCTACATATATATTTTGTTACCTTCCCATAGATGTGGCTGATTGATCTTCAAGTCCACTAAAAAGTTCTGAGGACCGACCTGCACGTTAGAATCAGAAGAAGTCGAGACGAGATATATATACGGAGTTACAAAGTCTTTAACTTGAAGAGCCTTTTGCATGAATTGCATGCATGGGAGAGAGGAATCAATAAATAGGGAGGAGGACAATCACAATTTAACTAACCTTATTATATATCTGTACATATCTTTATGGCATCCACCTATTTCTTTTAGAGATCAAATTATTAATTTAATTAGTAAAAAACTTCTTTTATTTAATAGCCTCTCTTTATCATTGATATGTATAGGATGATTTGATATTTTCTTTTTACTTTTTATTTTTTTTATTGAAATGAAGTGAAGAGAGAGACATAAACATGTAATTGTTTGCACTTTGCTATAACACTAGCACTAGCATTGTCCATTTCAAAATACATTATTTTGAAAAGAAAAAAAAAGTATTGTGTTGTATAGAGTAGTTGATATTCAAAATTAGTTTTAACATTGAGACCCATGTAGATAGTAGTAGGGCATGTTGGGATGTATATGAAGTACTCACATTATATTGTTGTCTTCATGAATCTCTATAGCAATAGCCTGAGGTAGAAGAGCATTTTCCATTTTGATAAATAATGCTTATATGCGAACTGTGAAATGTGTGTGAAAGAAAAAAAGTGAACAATTAGTTGAGATTCATATGACAAAAAACAAAGTAACAATATTAGAAACACAATATTTTATCCATGTATGAAAAGATTCTGCCATATTACAACTAAAATAATTTATTCTTCTTCAAAACTCAAAATATTACCATAGGGGCACAATTTTGTAAAGAATCTCTAGTTTCCAGTCATACAAATGTAGGATGAACCTTTATAAACATAGGAAGTTAGCCAATAGGAGTGACTACAAAAAAATTATTTGAAATCTAAGCACAAAGAAGCACTGAATTCAACAATGTAATCCAAAGTCAGAACTCAAAAGCAAAGGAAAAAAAAAAAACATTGATGCCATTAACAACAAGGTGAAGGACTTACCCGAAAACATAGATAAGATGCCAACTGGATCATTGATAGCTATCCAATCATCAATATCTATGAATATATATTAATGGAAAAAAATTTTAATTTTCAAATAGGTGAGTGAATATGAGATGAAAAGGAAAATAAGACATCACGAAGTAAATGGCACACCACAAAACTTGCAATCTTGGCATTATGTAAAGTATACTATTAAAAAATGTTCCTATAACACAGTGAAAGATAAGAAAGAAAAGTAGTAAGTCAGCTGACCAAAGCTAATCAATAGTATAGGGAATCAGAAATTTGATAAAAGCTTGCACAAAATGAGACTACAGAAAAGTCAGATGACCAACAGTTAAATATGGCTTAGATATTCATGAATCCAGATAATGAGGTTAAATTCATTTTAAAATTAAGCACCAGTATTGAAACATTATAGTTATTATACCATATGCTCAAATCTAGGAACATCGACACTTAGGGTTTGTTTGGATTCATGGAAGGGGAGGGAAGATATTGGAGGAGGAGGAGAGGGAAGAGATTGGAGGGAGAGAGGAGGGAAGCTCCCCCCTTTGTTTGGGGAAGTAGCTCTTCCTCCAAAATAACCCAATTTGGAGTATTTGTAATTTATGAAGGAAGAAGGAAGAAGAGGGATTAAAACTTAATCGCCCTCAATTTCTTCCCCTCCAATCTTCAAGTTTCCAAAAAAGGGGGAGAGGTCCCAAACCTATATCCTCCCCTTCCCTTCTCCCTCAGTATCCTCAATCCAAACAAACCCTTAAGCACTGATGAGCCCGTCGCTAAACTATCAAATTAATTAACTAAATTATGCAGCATAGCGGCACAACCTAGATCGTATTCACTTATGGGACTCCTTATAAAGATTAATAATTAATTATGAAAGTAATTAAAATCGGGTAAAAGCGCTAAATAAAATATAAAGGAAAAGATGGTGAAATTAAGAATACATGAAAATAAAATAAAAGTAAAAGAAACAATAAAATAAAAAATAAGAGAAAATAAAACAAATATATAAAAATGTCCTTTGGAGAGATCTAATATCGGCCTTCCTAGCTTACAAAATAATTATGGAATCTATTATCTTAGCAAACCATTATCCAATAATAGCCTTGAGACCTCAAGACTTAGATTATTAATTAATTAAATAATTCCTCAACCGAGAAAATTAAATAATTAAATCAATAACCTCATAAGCAAATGGTGACTCAAATATAAGAGATAAAACTATCCATATAGGAGGTACCATCCTAGGCGGTAAGATCAACAAGATAGAACCGGCCAAAGGTGGAATAATAAATAAAGAAATAAAATAAAGCACAATCTCTTAAATAAGAGTCTTATACTTAACAAATAAGAAAATAATAATCCAAACAAGATAATTAAATTCTTAAAAGAATTACAAAAGAAAGATAATAAACTTCCCTGATAAAGCTCCTAAGCTCTGGCCTCTAAAAGATTCTCCTCCAGACTAAAAATTAGCTACTCATAGGAAGAATATTATCCCAACTAGGATATAATTCTCCTATGAGAGCCTTAACAATAAAATATAATATAATATATATATATAGAGAAACGAGAAGAGAGACGAAGAATTTGGAGGATGGCTTTGAGAAGCTCGCGTCGAAGGCCTATTTATAGAAAATTTTCAGCTACTACAGTGGAAAACGCGTTGCTACAGTAACTGGTGGGTCCCATGCTACAGTGTCTCTGATGACGTCATCGCTTGCGTCATGCTACAATGCACCGACAGCTACAGTAACCACTGTTGCAAATTACAATTTTTTTTCTATGATTTTCAGTGATGTTAAACCCGGACCGGACCGGCCGGTCCGACCGAGAGCCGAAGAGCAAGGCGGTCTGGTTCAACCCAAAAAACCGAAGTGTGGGTTGAACCGGAATGGACCGGGAATAACCGGCAAAAAACCGGAAAACCCGGTCCACCCGCTGGACCGTCTCCCAAACCGGTTCAGCCATTTTTTTTTCCC
>QANZ01045711.1:66251-76793 GCA_003254925.1 Chamaecrista fasciculata | reverse complement strand
ATCCTGAAAACACTTCACAAGGGCGTGTAATATCTCAAATTCAATAGATAAAAATATATTAACATAAAAACACGAGAAAATTACACATTTTAGCCCAAATTACATAACTTTATGCACATAACCAAATTACTATATTCTAAGGCAAAATCATGCAATTAAGCTCAATAAGTATAATAAAATATCACAAAATGCCTTAAGAAAATATAGTAAAATATAGTCTGATGAAATTCCCCCACACTTAGATCTTTGCACTCCTGGGCAAAGCTTAGAAGAAAGTAGATATGCAAAAGAACTAAGAACATCTATACCAATTTCACATCTTGATAATAGTTACATCAATGTTTCAAAAGATTAGAGAGAATACCTAAGTAAATCAATCATGCAAAATAACTCAAATAAATCTTCCAATGATCAATTGCAACTGTATCACTCAACTCACCATGTTGGGTTAATTCTCTCATATCCTTAAAACAAAACTTTCTACCATAAGCTTGTAAAAATTCTCAAGTCTCCACTACAAATGTAATAATATCTGAAATCAAGAGGACTTTTATGGGTGAGAAGATGGAAAATGGTTAAATGAAGAAAGATGGATGAAGGAATAAAAGAAAGCTGAGAACAAATTTCATAACAACTAAGTTCCAACATAACATAAGGAACAAATTACCCTTAAAACATTGATCCTCTTAACCACCGTGAAATTGCCAATTGCTTTTACGCTCTTAGAGTCAATAAGCACAATACTCTTTCTTTTTGACTGCAGTCTTTTTCTCTTGCTTTTGCTTCTTTTGATTTTTCTTTGATATTGAAGCATTTTCAAGATACTTTTTTTTTTACTATTTCTTTTTAATATGATAATTGGCAACTCTAACCCAAGAGAAATAAAGCATAAGAGTAATACAAAAGATATTGATAGAAACTTAAAAAGTTACAAAAATAAGTTCTCATGGAAAAATTAGGCTCAAATGGGGTGACAATGGATGAATATGAGTGGGTTTGTGTATGGGAAAATGGGGAATGAAAGAATGCCTCTATCATTTTAAAGATATTAAAACATATAAAGCTTCAACTAAGAATTAAAACAAGTTCTAGAGAAAATAAATTTTAAGGATTAAACACTCATAAGAATTGGAAAATTGGCTCAAATCTTCCAACAAGGGTAGACACTCAATATTGATCATCGAAAGTCTAAAAGAATTATTAAACATAAAGATATACAAAGATTATTCAATAATCAAAAGAAAACATTAATGAAACAATTATCAAAATTTGAAAAAGATATAAGTCAATTAATTCAAATGCATGAATACTTTATTTTAAAGCAAAACCAGGAGTATAAGATAAAAGAATGGGTTAATCAATCCAAAAATATTGTAAAAAGGGCTAAGAAAAGGACAGAAAACCCATCTTCTAGACCAAAGAAAAATTTAAAATTTCTTGAAAATTTTTGAAAACCAAGAAAAACACAATTATTATATGTAATCACTCCCCCACACTTAAACTTGGCATTGACCTCAATGCAACATTGAATAAAACAAAGGGGGAAGTGAAAAAGATGAACAGCGATTCTTCTTGCTAAAGCATCTAGGAAAATTAATCAAGGAGTTGAAAAACACACAAGAAAACAAAACCAAATCAAATCACACAAAGATTCAGAGAGAAACAGACAAAAAATAAAACGGTGCTGTAAGTAAAATGAATTACTTGAAAATTGAGTGTGAAAAGCGGAATTTCGTCCCAATCCTATGTCTCTTTTGAACTATAAAAGAATATGAAATAAAGCTCAAGACAGAGTGTGTCAAAAGAGTTGTGGAGAGTGTTGAGAGAAAGAAAATTTTGTGATGGCTGGTAATTATCCTCGTTGCGGAGCTTGCAAATTCTTCAGAAGAAGGTGTGCGGATGATTGTCCTTTCGCACCTCATTTTGGGCATGAAGAAGGAGAAACTCAATTTTCAACAATTCACAAGGTATTTGGTTCAAAAAATTTCATGAGATTTTTCTCTGAACACTCACCAAGTGATCAGAAAAGGGCCATCATGTCTTTCCTCTATGAAGCCCAAGCTAGGCTTGATGATCCCACTCTTGGATGTGTTAGCCAAAATTTGATGAGCCCGTCGCTAGACTATCAAATTAATTAACTAAATTATGCAGCATAGCGGCACAACCTAGGTCGTATTCACTTATGGGACTCCTTATAAAGATTAATAATTAATTATGCAAGTAATTAAAATCGGGTAAAAGCGCTAAATAAAATATAAAGGAAGAGATGGTGAAATTAAGAATACATGAAAATAAAATAAAAGTAAAAGAAACAATAAAATAAAAATAAGAGAAAATAAAACAAATATAAAAATGTCCTTTGGAGAGATCTAATATCGGCCTTCCTAGCTTACAAAATAATTATGGAATTTATTATCTTAGCAAACCATTATCCAATAATAGCCTTGAGACCTCAAGACTTAGATTATTTATTAATTAAATAATTCCTCGACCGAGTAAATTAAATAATTAAATCAATAACCTCATAAGTAAATGGTGACTCAAATATAAGAGATAAAACCATCCATATAGGAGGTACCATCCTAGGCGGTAAGTGTTGGAGATTGTGCCCTAGGGCCAATCATTTTATGTATATGTTTTGAACATATTGATTAATTTATGGAGATAAATTATGTTTTTATCATATTATTAGCATGTTTACTTTGATAGCGTCCTTGATTAATTATGAGATAATTAATCTAAATCCGTCCCTGATCAATTATTCTCGTGGGAGCGAGAATGAACTAAGACCAGCATGACCTCGGTGTATGGAGATACATGCACTAGATGCTTTACGAGAGTCATGGTGCAATTATGTAAAGGGTTGCAAGTTGCTGGACTGACCCAGAGAGTCCTGCATGGGTTTAGTCATTAGCTAGTCTCTCCTGTACACCTGTCACGATGCCTTAGACCTGAGGTCTTGACTATTCCGGCGTTGTAGTTGTCAAACTTTGGCCTAGTCTAACATTGCCCGTAGCAGGGTAGCCATAAGGGCTAGGTATGGGTTTGGTTGATTACAGTGCGGAGGAATGTGGTTGACCAAGATGAAATTTTGTCCCTCATTAAAGATGAGAGATATTTAACTGGCGCCCTCGATGAGTCTGTCCAAGGNATACCAATATATATAGCAAAAATCCCATCCCATACACACCATAGAGATGTTTGAATCTTCCTATATATGGTACAATTTGAGCTAAAGCGCTGTCAATTTCTGCTTTGTTCAGTATCCTTCTAACTTGCATTGTAACAACAACTTGATTGCTAAGTCAGGACAACACCTTCTCATGCACAACAAAAGCATGGGGCTAGAGAAAAGAACAAAATAAATATAGTATTGATATGCTCCCTGACCCTTAAACTGCTTATAATGTAAGTAGCCAACCAGAAACTAGATTACTCTATTACAAAAAACAAATAGATAATAGTTATTTTATAATTTATATGAATAGTATTGTAATTATTAATAATTAATTTATAAACAAGAAACTATCTTGTATTGAAAATTTTATACAAGCTTAGAAGGTGTACAACAAACAATCTAAAACATAAAAAATTTTTATCTCAAAACACCAATAGAAGTCTTCAAATGATATGGATACATTTGCAGCAAGTTTAGTGAATGCTCCTACATTGATTTTCTTTAGGCTATCATCTCACTACGATGCATGGTACTAATAAGCAATTCATGCATTGAATTGCTGTTAAGCAACAAGCAAGAGTGTCATCTCTGACATTGTTGAGGCCTCCTAATTGACACAAATGATACACCCATTTGGTAAAAATTTAATCAACATAACTAGCACAAGTAAATTTAGCAAACCTCATGCAAAGGTTCTATCACATATTCACATCCTCTTTGGACAAGTTTTCTACATCTTTTCAAAATTTCTATTTGACTGTCCTACTTGGTTTTCACAGAGTGCATCTAATTAAGAGGAGGAGAAGGGAAAGAAATATGACAAACAAAAGTAGAAATCATATAAAAAAACAAAATATCTTTTTACTTCTTTAAAGAGGGAAAAGAATAAAAATAAGAGGGACAAGATACACATACCTTTTGGTGGTTTAAAGGGATTGTGTAGACCAAGGCAGTGTGAATACCAATGAATATGGAAAATTTATAATGACAATAATCATTTACTAATTAAGCATTCTATAATCAATAATCATGTTACAGTATTAGATCAAGGTACCATAAAAGCACCCAGATTAGTGAGGTAAGAAGGACCAAACTATATGAGATCCAACATGAAATTTAGCTTAATACCCTAACAGAGTTGTCCTTTCCAACTAAAAGAAATATTTTTTACGACCTAAGCAGTAAGCACTAATGTGTATGAAATTATTGAAAATGAAAGCAAATCCCTCTCTTTGAGATATGCAAGAAAAAAAATCTTATTATACCTATAGTAAGATAGCAGATAGCAGATAGCACTGGATCTAGCTTCCTAGAATCACGTTACTTATAAATACTAAAAATTTGTAATTGTTATAGTGCCACCATCGTGTTTGTATATCTCAAAACTAAATCTTATTCCTGTTATGATTCATTTCATGTTCTTGAATGGTATCGATTTATTTTTTCTTTTCGTGATAATAACTATTTTAGAATTTCTCCATATCCTAGTTGTGAAGCATTTATTTCTACTATCATGGAAGTAAGTTGATATGGGAATCCTAGACTTGGGAGTTTCTTAACAATTTGCTTTAATTTTTTTTTACTATGTCAGTCGTTTCTTAATTCCAAGTTGGGGGATTTTTTTTTTCTAAATTAAAGTTTTTTAAATATTGGCTTAGAAATAAATAAATTATTCTAAGATTGGGTATGAAATATACTATATAATTAAGACATCCCAAGAATCTTTTATTTAATGTGCAAAATTTTTCCGCAAATTCTATGGATCTACTTATTGGTTGTATGGTTCCTTGATAAATTTCAAATCCTAAAAATCTTATCATAGTTAAAAAAAATTCATTTTTCCTTGCCGACATTACTTATAAGGAAACAAATGAATATGGAAAATGTATTGTATATGGCCTTGATTGATTGAATGATTACATCAGAGAATACATTCATTTATACAAGAATGAAATAATGTTCTAGTATTGGACAACTCACACTAAATGGAAAATATCTACAATTTTCATCACGTGAAGAATAAAAAAGTGTGCCACCTCACCAAATGAATCTGTTGGGTATTCTTCAATATTCCCCCTCAAACTCTGTGGAAGTTGTTGAACTCTGAGTTTATTGAGAAAATAAATGAATGAAGAGGCTATTGGGGGAAAGTGTTTTTACACCTAAATGTGACCCAAAAGCCATATTTACTGTGATTTCAAGCGTATACCAGATATACTAGAAAATCATATATATTCTTCTCTACGCCTTGAAAAGGACCCATTAGAGAAATCAGTGCAGCAAGTGGCAAAGGAATCCATATGCAACAGTCTGTCCCATAACAATCTGAAAAGCAAGAAACATTTCATACAATGAGCATACTAGGTCCAAATGTGGCAAACCAAACAAACTCCTTAGCAAAACAAGATGATGCATTCAATTAAATTAAAATGCCCACTACTCAAAATTTGTTTGTTTCTCAAGAATTCATTAATTAATTAAATTAAAATGCATAAGTATATATGAATTTATACAATTATATCTAGAAAATGAAATGAAAGAGCCAATCCCAAATGTTCAAACCTAAGCCCAGTCTGAGTAAAGCGTGAAACAAACTTAATATTCTACTCTTTTACAAAGTCATTCTTGTTTAGTTAATTTGACATATAGTATTTAAAAGGAATAAAGTTTTATGCTTAAACTAGAACAACAGTTGAATCAAATATAAAATTATCGACTTACTTTTGGTACATCATTGATTTGATTTATGATATTCATCCATAATCTGTCATCGTCAGCTTCATCGTCATCTTCATTGTGATCACACCCTTCCATCGGTAGAATATCTAAATCGTTGACACAAAGATCAAAAGTGAAACCCTAGATCTTATGTTAGCGGTGGTGGACTTGCTATGATAGATCAAAAGTGAAACCCTAGACTTATGTTAGCGGCGGTGGACTTGCTATGATCTATTGGTAAAGTTCTTTATATAAGGCGAGGAATAATCTAGAACCCATTACGGTACATTGAATACAGACATTCAGGAAACACATTTTAGAGCTGTCTTCGTCTTTTTTTATTGTTTTAATTAATTCTACTTGGAAATAGCATTTATCAATCCTAAAAAATGTACTCAATTGCCATAATATTCCCCATATTATAAGAAAACTTGCAATTTACTCCCTAATATTCTAATCTTACAACAAGCCCCACTTTTAATAACCTTAATATCTTTTTAATCTCAAGTTTCATGCATGTGAAAGATGAATTGCACTTTTTAATAAAAATGTCATAAATACTCTTGTAATTATTATTTAAATTTGTAGTTTAAAGAATATTATATATTTGAATTTAAATCCAACTAAAAGTTCAATATCTTCATTATAGTTTTTCTTTATTAGTTTATAATATATTAGTTCTTGAACTAATAAAATTATTCAATCTTCAGGCCAAAAAAAAAAATAAATAAATAAAATTATTCAATCATTTTAAGAATTCATTGACTTGAAAGTTAAATCATACACTATAAGAATTCAAAGAATCGTAGCTACTTAATTGATCTAACCAAATATTGTGATATATTCTAGTGACGTTCCATGTTATTTTATTATGTTAATTGTGCTTAATTATTTGCATGATAGAGCCTTGAGTTTTGATAGAGTGGTTATTTGATATGAAGTATAGACACTTCATTTTGAAGGCGTATCACTGTGTTGAACATGTATCTGTATTCAACACCCGTACGATACCCATACAACACATATTTATAACTTTCAAAATATAAAATCAATTTTTGCGACTTTAAAATAGCAAACAACAAAAAAAAAATGACACATGATAAATATTACGAATAAATATGGTAATTTTTAAAGTTCTCATCAAAATTTATGAACTTTTAATTATATATATATAAATATATGTCATATGGTGTCATGTAATTTTAAGAATTTGGCGTGTCAGTGTGTCCGTATTCGTGTTGTGTCATGTGCCTATGTCAGTTTCCATGTCACGTCAACATTTTCCATTAATATTGATAGAACAAAGTCACAAGAATCTGATCGGACCAAATCTTACTATGTTATTTGATCATCTTTTACTATCTTTTAAACCATTAATTATTGCAAAAATGACCATTTAATGTGCTAAGATTTGTTCCAAGGTGAAGTTTAGAATTAACGTTTGAAAGTGCTATTTTGTGATATTGATTGAGTCATATTCAAATATATTTTCGTAAGGCATTTTGTGGTATTTTAATATATTTATTGAGCTTAATTGCATGATTTTGCCTTAAAATATAGTAATTTGGTTATGTGCATAAAGATGTGTAATTTGGGCTAAATTGCATAGTTTTCTTATGTTTTTATGTCAATATATTTATATTTTATATTTGAGAATTTGTGCAACCTTGTGAAGTGTTTTTATGATAGATGTTTAGCAAAAATCCCAAGGAAAGGACCAAAGAAATGAAGAAAAATGAGACTGAAACGCAATTAAAACGGACCAAAGTGGAAGAAGAAATCAAAATTTGGGCCAAAAATGAATAATCTGAGCCTTGTGGCGCACAAAATGAACTGATGTGGCACCGTTGTGGCTCATAGGCGTCATGAATGACATCAGCAGAACTACAGAAGTAAGGTCATGAATTAAAAATGAGCCACAGGATGAGCTAGGGTGGCACCCTTGTGGTGCACAAGCATATTTCTGCCTATAAATTCAGCATTTGAGGAGCAGCTTCAACACACCATTCTCTTCTCTTCTCTTGGCCTCTCTCCCTTCCTTCTCTCTAGTTTTAGGTAGTTTAGGCCTATTGGGGGTATTTTATCCCATTTGGGATATTATTCCTCGGGTGATTAATTTTCTAGTCCAAAGAAGATCCTTTTAGAGGCTCGAGCTTAGGAGCTTTACGAGAGAAGTTTACTATCTTTCTTTTGTAATTTTTTTTAAGAATTTAATTATCTTACTTGGGTAATTTATTTTCTTATTTTTAAATTACAAGACCCTTGTATAATTAGTTGTGCTTTATTTTAATTATTTATTTTAATTATATTTATTTGGTATTCTATTTGAGTCCATCTATTTATAATTTTTGAAATAATATTTCTTTCTAAACTTTGTTGAGTTTAGAGTGATGTATCTCTTATATTTGGGTCAACATTTGCTTATCAGCTTATGAGGTTATTGATTTAATTATTTAATTTTCTCGTTCGAGGAATTATTTAATTAATCAATAATTTAAGTCTTGAGGTCTCAAGGCTATTGTTGGATAATTGTTTGTTAAAGGTAATTAACTCCATATTCTTTTGTAAGCTAAGAAGGTTCTCCGACAGGCATTTCTATCTTTATTTGTATTTATTTTATTTTATTCTATTCTCTTTTATTTTTCTTGTTTCCTTCACTTTTATTTTATTTTCTTGTATTTCCTAGTTCCTCTACCTCTCCCATTATCTTTTAGTTTATCACTTTTTATCCGATTTTAATTACTTGCATAATTAATTATTAATCATTAAAGAAGTCCCATAAGTGAATACAATCTATGTTATGTCGTTATGCTGCATAATTTAGTTAATTAATTTGATAGTCTAGCAACGGGCTCATCAGGTATTTTATCATGTTTAAGAGACAAGTGCTACTAGATGGTATTTGTAGTGGTTTCAGGCCCTCATCACAGCAAAAGACAAGCATTAGAATATAGCCGAAGGATGGAGCAAGCAGCTGAGTCAAAGCCAAGTTCATTGAGCTTGCGCCGTCACACTGAGCCGGCGGCGCAAGTAACGGTGCAGATGCCACGTCACCAGTACATCCCAGAAGGCATATTTGGTTTGCGTCAAGAATTGAGCCACGAGAAGAGTCCCATGGCGCATGTATTCTGGGTATCACAAAAATTGCAAAGATATTCCAGATATCATATCTTCCAAAGGCGTTGTCCGAATTTTTTCCTATAAATAGCAAGCGTCGGTCCTCATTCAGGGTTGTTCATCCAAGTCCACTCCAGATAACTTTATACCGATGGAGCATTGCAGTGTTCATGGCGCACAAAATGGGCATGAGTCGCTAAGCCTTGATATTCCGATGGAGGATTTAGGAGATATGGCTTGAGTTCATTCGTACTTTCATGGAGGAGTCCTCTATCTTGGTTGCTGATCTTCATTTTTTGTACTTTCAATTAAGCATAGGTTATGTTTAATTAATAAGGTATATTAGACAATTTAGTTTAGATATTGTTGTTAATTCTTCCATATAATATTATTGGTTTTGATTTGTAACTGATCTAGAGTCCTTACTTTGATAAGTCAATAATACGATGGCGTATTTTTCAAGTAATTTGAGTCGCCTATCTCTTCTCTAACTTTGTCGCCAATGCTTAATTACGAATTGTTTGCATATTTGCCATCTATTTGCGATTAGGTTGCATTGTGTTTACAATAATAGAATTGCTGCGTCTTTTACATAATTATCATTGGATATGGTTAGTATGAAGCACAACTAAAATATGACTCCATCTTCTTAATGAACTATGATAGCCTATCGAGTTAATCTCTCCAAAGGTATAGTTTTCTCATAATATTCCCAACTCGTTATTAATTATAAATTGCTTAACTCTTCAACCCAACTCAACAACTTCTGTGGTTTTAGTACGTGTGACAGATTTGCTCAATCTTTGATAAAGAATCGAGATTGGTAAGCTTGTTATTGAGCTCTCATCACGAGAATTCTGCAAGAGACCGACCCTTGGTTTATTCAGCTATACTATGGCCCAGTTCGTTTGCGCTTTGATTATAATCTGCTCTGATTATAATCGTAATAAGCATGTTCGTTTACGCTTTTTTTTTATCAAATTATAATCATGATTTTTTTATAATCAAACACACTCAATTACACTTATACCCCTATATATATACCTATAATTATCTATACTCTAATACAATCAATCACCCATCACAAGGGCAAAATGGTCATTTTTCTGAATGAGGGGCCATGTTGTAAATACTTATTATTGTCTTGGGCTAAAATGTTATTTTGCCCAAGTTATTTACGAATCAAATTGTAATTTTAGCCATTCTCTTCTCTCTCTCTCGTCTCTCTCTTTCTCGCCACTGCAATTTTGATCTTCAATGCCGACAACCCCGGTTCCTTCTCCTTCCCCTCTCTCCATCGCAGCCTCCACCTTGACCACCGTCCTCGGCGAATGCGAATTTGGGAATTTGTGAAAAATGGAGGATGAAGGAGTGGGTTTTGGGTAAATTGATTTTGTGTATGCTTAAGCCACTGTTCATGCGATAGTTTCACAATCTTGGGTGAGGGAAGTGGGTATATGTCAATGGATATTAGTTTGTTGAGTGGTTTGAAGGAATGACTACACTTGAGGTGTTTGATTGTAAATTTT
>QANZ01045711.1:6956-59648 GCA_003254925.1 Chamaecrista fasciculata | reverse complement strand
GGGAGATCTTGGAAGATTTGATCTTCCAAATTGATTCTCCAAGATTGCATTTTGAATCCAATTTTAATATTATGGTAATATTTTAAATTGGAATTCAAGTCATATAATTTTGATATGGAGATATCATAATCTTATGATTTGATAATTATATATTTTAGGGTTTCCTAAAATTATAATTATCAAAGTCCCCAAACCCTATAAAAGGAAGCCTAGAAGTCGACTTTCATAAGAGACAAGAACTCAAGAATTGGATTCTTGAGAGAGAGATCACAAAAGGATGAGAGCCTCATGCACATTTAGAAGTCGACTTTAGCCTAGTTATTCACAAGGGAAAAATTCGATTTTGCTCTTGGTGAGGAGAGAGAGAAAAATCGCAGCCTTGGTTTCCTAGAGAGAGAAAGTGGCGCACAACTCTAAAGAGTTTAGTTTTGTGTGACAAGGTTGTGTGAGATCAAGAATTAGATTCTTGATCAAGGCGCCATATAGTTCTTGGAGAATTCAAGAAGAGTTCTTGAATTAAAGAACACCGTAGATAAAGGTTCCGGATTCACTTGGAGAAGTGAAGGAGGCTAGCACCTAGGCATCTCCGAAACTGTTCGTGTGGATTACCAGCGGAGGAAGGACGCATCACGTGGACTTCTAGGATACGCCCCGTTCAACTAAACCGATTGAAACTCGTGAGGTATACCACTATCCAAAAGTTTTAAATTCAGCTAGCGGATCCGTTCAGGAATTCTAGGCCCTTGCGCGTTTTATTTTACAGTTTTTTTTTGTTTTGCTTCCGCTGCGTTTAGCCGCCCCTGAATTCCCCAACAAATGGAACTTCCCATCTTACTCCGTGCTCGAGCAAAGGCTTAGGCCCATGTAATAAGTTCCTAATATTAGAAGAATGGATCTCTGACTTTGATGCCGTGTGTAAAGGTTCCAAAGAAAATACACATGTAGGCTCCGTTTGGTATGCTTTTGGGTATGTAAAGGAAAGGGTTTTACAAGGGAAAAATTGTGAGGGAAAGGAAAAGTAGTTGAGGGAATGTAAAGTAGGTAAAGATTGAAAGTGTTTGGTATAAAAAGGTATGGGAGGGAAAGTAAAATAGATATAGAAAAAAATGACAAAAATGCCCTTCCCACAACCACCACAAGACAGCCGCCGCCGCCACCCACCACCGCCACCCACGGTGGCCGGCGCCGCCGTCCACGGTGGCCGGCGCCGCCGTCAACCGCCGCCGCTGTCGCCGGCCACCTTAGGAGGAGAAAATGGGATGAGAGTGAGAGGGGCAAATTAGGAATTCTACCATAATTCCCTAGGTAGACTTGGATTACATCAGAAATGTGAAGTAAAGAAAAATGGCCTATGTAATGTAAAACCCTTTACATTGTAATCCACTTTACATAGCTTAAATTACCATACCAAACACATGAAAGTCTCGAAATTCGTGTAGTTTTACAATGTAAAACTCATTTACAGTCTAGCAAACGGAGCCGTAGACTTTGTAGGTATCGAATAATTGTTCGATCCAACACCTAAAGTGGACGTCGCTCTACTAGGAAAGGAGGATCAACACAACAACTCTCTCGCAAGTGAAGAGGTAACAACTCCTGCCAGACCAGGTACGCTTTCTGGCAAACTTGTGTTATATCGTGAATGTTTAAGACATATTCAAACAAAAGAAACATGACATAAGGTACGTAAAAATAAAATGGTAGGAGAAATAAAACTTCATCCTCGAATAAAACTCAAAAGATTCATTAAGAAGGACGTAATTCTAAGGCCCACATTCGTTGTCATCATTTGTGATGACTATTAAAATTTGTGTAGCCAAAAAATCGTTGCTATGCGAAGGCTTTGCGGACGCCTATTGAAGGTCCAACATGAGATTTTCAAGCCTCCTTGATAAGTCTTCGCGATGCCTTCTTCCCACTTACACAGTCCCGTGTAAGTGTGGGGGTAGAAGGGGAGTTACTTGTAATTCCCATCTATTCGTTAGTCAATTAGTAATTAGGTCTTTATAACATTTAGGTTAATGTTTAAACTTTAGTTTAATATTTCATAATATTTTAATTTCTAGGGTTAGACCTATAAATACCATAATTGGACTTTCTGCATGCTTTTCTTCAACAGAGACCTTAATCTAAGCATGAGTCGCTAAAAATTTACAAAACACGTTTGCGCCGGTGGCGCACTAGACGGCGTATGCTTAAATTAAAATTTTGTTCGATCGATTAGGTCCATAAGTCAATTTAGGTATGATCCAATGTTCTAAAGTAGTATTTACATTCAGTCTTGTATTATTATTGTTTTGTTTTTATCCCCTTAGGTAGTCTTTATATCTCTAAATTACGCATTAACCTTTATTCTCATTCAAGATGAAGTAACTACAACTTGCTCTTCTTATTAGATGAACTCATTTAGTTAATTTCTTCCTAATTTTCCGGTTTTATTCTTCTCTTTCTTCCTTTGTTTTAATTTATTCATTGCCTTTATGCATTGAGGACAATGCTTATTTTAAAGTGTGGGGGAGGAGAGAGTAAATTACTCTTTTTGGTTAAATCCAAAATTTTTGTGTCAAGGATGTGTCTTGAGTTCACCACGTTTTCATGGTAGAGTCCAGATGTTGATGTTGCATTTATGAGGTATTCTCAACTCCTTCATGGTAATTGTTGAAGTTGTTTATACATTAGATTGATAGATTAATACTTTATTAGGGATAATTGTTGATATTCCTCGAGTCTATCTCTTTTACGATTAATAAAGGTTGCTCTTTAAACACGTTATTCACATGGTTGGTTTACTTGAGGGTGTTCTATCTATAATTAGGATGTTCTTTATTGCTTATATTTGTTTAATTGTTCCGATGTGGCAATAATAGAGATTGCCCTAAAGAGCCTTGACAAAGGCTCATAACCCCAGTTTTGGTTGAGTGATTTATTCTAATCTTATATTTTTCACAATTGCTTGATTGATTGTGTTTGAGTTCAAATGCATCATTTAACTTGGTTAAGTAAATGCACATTAATTATCTATTCTTTATCTTGAACGAACTATGATAGTCCATCTCTAGGGTTTTCTCTCAAGTATTGTTTTCATTCATATTAATTCGTGACAACTTTTATAACCAAACTTATAAACTACGACCTTCATCACAATTCTCTTAGTCTCATCACATTGAGTTCCGCGAGAGATTCGACCTTGGGCTAGCATCTATACTATATTCTAATAAACATAGTAATACTTGTGAGGCTGATGTATTATTAATTTGATCCGCCGGACACCTTACGACGGGTGTCCGCATCAATAGCACAGTCCGGATTTTTGCCTATAAATAGCAAGCGTCAATCCTCAATTTGGGTTGTTCATCCAAGTCCATTCTAGATAATTTTATACATCAAAACTCTGTCCAATGGACATGAGTCACTAAACCTCGATATACCGATGGAGGATTTAGGAGTTTGAGTTCATTCGTGCTTTCATGGAGGAGTCCTCTATCTTAGTTGCTGATCTTCATTTTTAGTACTTTCAATTAAGCATAGGTTATGTTTAATTCATAAGGTATATTAGACAATTTAGTTAAGGGATTGCTGTTAATTCTTCCATACAATATTATTGGTTTTGATTTGTAACTTATCTAGAGTCCTTACTTTGATAAGTCAATAATATGATCTAGTATTTTCCAATTAATTCGAGTCTCCTATCTCTTCTCTAACTTTGTCGTCATAGCTTAATTACGAATTGTTTGCATATTTTCCATCTATTTGCGATTAGGTTGCATTGTGTTTACAATAATAGAATTCTTGCGTCTATTTCAAAATTACCATTGGATATGGTTAGTATGAAGCACAACTAAAATATGACTTCATCTTCTTAACGAACTATGATAGCCTATCTAGTAAATCTCTCCAAAGGTATAGTTTTCTCATAATATTCCCAACTTGTTATTAATTATAAATTGCTTAACTCTTCAACCCAACTCTACAACTTCTTTGGCTTGAGTAAGTGTGACAGGTTTGCTCAACCTTAGCCATAGAATCGAGATTGATAAGCTTGAGCTTGAGCTCTTCATCACGTGAATTCCACGAGAGACTGACCCTTGGTTAATTCAGCTATACTATATAATTCTTGATATAGTTATACTAGAAGCTAAGGTAAACTTATAAATTATTAATTTGATACGTATAATAACGACCGGTCAGTATCCTAACTGCTTAACTACACATACCATAGGTATCCTAAATGAGATTTTTTAAACCACACAACATCAATGTGAGATCAAGATAAACTAGAGCTAGGTACCTAAATTGAATATTACCCTAAATATGTATCATTTCACCCTATTTTTAATACAACATATGTGACATTGGCAACTTACAAAGCACTTTGTTTGAATTTTTTTTTCTTTCTGAAAAAATGTGTTGAAAAAAATATGCTTAAAAATTTTTTTGAATAAAAATTAAATCTTGGTGGGTTAAGTGAGCCTGGTGAACCGAGTTAGCAAAATTCTGAGTATATTTTTCATCTTTGCCATTCATCATGGTCGTTTACTGATCCCTCCATTCACCATGCTCATCGGCGTTGCTGCCTTTGCTGTTCATCATCGTCATTGCCGCCATTCATTGTCGTTGTTGTTGTTCATGACCATCACTGTGCATGATAATAACAGTGATGAAGAACGACAATGACGAATTATGACAGTAAAATGTGGTGATGACCAACAAGTTCTGCGAGAGAAATGGAAACATTTACGCTGCGAAGAAAAGATTGGGGTGTGAACGGGTCAAAAATTGACATGGTACGCATCGCAAAATATGAGTTATTGGATATAATGAAGAGATTGGATCTTTTGAATGGTAGAGACAGTGGGAAAAATTTGGCCAAAAAAAAAGAGACAACTGGGAAAAGTTACTCTAGAGGATCCATGGCCTTATTTTAGTTGTTATACATTAAACATTTAAAAAATGTTAAGGCAAAATACCTGTTGGTGCCCCTAACATTTGGGGTCAGTTTCAGTTATGCCCCCAACATTTGTTTTGTGTCAGTTATGACCCCAACATTTCACATTGTTGTCAATTATACCCTAACCTCAATTTTTTTGGGCCAAAGTCCTATTTTGGTCCCTCAAGTTTGCCCAAAGTTCCGTTTTGGTCCCTCAGCTCAAAGTCCTTCATTCACCATCATCTTCACCACCACCACCACCACCACCACCACTGTCAGTAGCTACAACACCACCACCGCCGTCAGCAGCACCACCACCACCGCGGCCGTCGAGCTTTTCTGGCGAGGTTCGTCTTCTCCAGCGAACTTTTCGACGAGATGCACGGCGACCCCGATGACTATTGAAGCTCCTAATCCAAGGTTTATTGACCTCCAGAGTTTAATGGCGGCCTTCATTTTGCAAACAAATGACCGTAAATATCATTTTCGACGATTGTGTAATTTTTCAGCGAATATGTAATTAGATATAGTTTGAAGTATTAAACCAAATTATATTGTAAAAGAAGATAAATGACACTTATAATCATTGAGATAACTAAAATTGAATAATACATGAAGAATAATCTATAGATATTGTTAAACTAAAGAAACAAATAAAAGCATAATTTCTCATATGTGAAAGATATCATCAAGATGAAAATTATCACCAGTCTTGGTGGGTGCAGTTGCCAACAAAATGTTAATTATTATACACCTTACATATAAAAATTTTAGTTTTCTTTATAAATGGAAATGTCATAGACTTCTTGATGAATTTGATAGTATATTGAAATTTCTTTAGTATAGTGTTCATATATGAATTAGTTTATTAGTGTTAAAAATTTAGAATAAATCTTTCACAAAAAAATAATTAAAACAAAAACAAATTTAGATAAAATTATCATGAATTTGGAACCACCGATGATTATGATCAAACTAGTTAAAATAATGAATAATCACATGCACGACCATTGGGTCTATAGTTTCCACAATCATAAAATCTTTGTCTATGATTTTTCTTTGTACTGGATATCATGATAGGAAAAAGAAACGAAGCCATACTTATATGAACTTAATTAATAATGTGATATTATTATAAAAATTATTTTTTATAATAGGTCATATTATTAAATTAATAATATTTTATTATTAAGTAATAGTAACATATTATTAATTCTATTAAAAATATATATAGAGAAAGAAATTGTAAATGATTAAATTAAAAAACAATAAAATGAATTTGTAAAAAGATAATTTTATTTTAATTAGAAAACCTTTTTGACAATTAGAATTTCCCAAATTTTTAATTGTCATAAAATTTCAAACTTCACTCATTTCTATGAAATATGAACACTGACATGACACAATCATTGTTGGGAATATTATATATATTAAAATATTTGAATATGTCAAATAAAGTCTCACGTTAATTAGTGAGATCAAGGAAGAACCAATAATTTTCTTTTAATATCTTTTATCATTATTTGCTAAAACTATCATTTTATTGTGATTAAATTCTTGAAGGTTATTGATCAGAAAGTAATGGTAATTGATGAGTTTTGAAATGTGTTTGAGTAATAAAACAATTTAATATGTGATTAAATTGTCTTTATTAGCTCTAATGTCTTTTGCCTTTATAATGACTATCTTGATCAGAATGTGTAAAGAGCTTCGGTGGCGAAAATTTTTGCCACCGAAACTCAAGATTTCGCCACTGAAGAGCTTCGGTGGCGAAATTATTTTGCCACCCTTTTTGTCAGCGTAGGCCTCGCCGGCGAAGCCTTCGGTGGCAAAATAACGTTTCGCCACCGAATCTTATTTTTGGTGGCAAATTGTTTAGTCACTAAAAGTATAGAATTTCGCCACCAAAAATCACACAATTAGCCATTCAAAACATTCATCGGTGGCGAAATTATTTCGCCACTGAAGCTATTGGTGGCAACTTTACATTTCGCCGCCGTAGCTTTAGGTGACAAATTACAATTTCGCCAGCAAAGCTTAAGGTGGCGAACATGTTTCGCCACCAAAAGCTATTATAAAATTTAGTTTTTCTTGTTCGGTGGCAAATAACTTTTGCCACCAATACCCTCTTGTGGCAAATTTTATTTTTGCCACAGATCATACTTTTGCACTTTTTTTTTTAATATTTTATATATCTTATTTGAAATTAAAATTTCCAAATAACTACATTTAACAAAAAAAATTAACATAAATGACAATTTTTATAAAATTCAAAGTCATTACAAATTTAAAAACAAAACAAAGTGTTCTAGATACAAAACACACAAACTTTAATTAACATCCTACTTTAAGTATATGACAAAGTTAAGTTCCAAACACATCCACATAATAATAGTGTAAATAAAACTTTGATCCTTGGCATCCTAATTTTCTCCTTGGCTCTGTTCTCCACTACTAAATGCTGCATCAGTATGAAGTTGGCCCTTCAAAAAGAAAATTTTAAATAAGTTACAACTTTCCATGATAAAAAATATATGACAACTTAACTGATAAAATCATATATATATATATATCAACTTAACTGAAAAATCATATACAAATGACAAATTAATTATAACATGATAACATTAAATTCTAGAAAAAGCAAAAAGAATACAATGATACCAATAATAATGTACATTAATTTATAAAAAGTAAACAAAATTCAGTATATAATACCATAGAGAAATGTAAATGGACTAATATATATATAGAGAGAGAATAATATATATTATCATCATCAATTCACACAGGCATCTAAAGCTCACGCATGATCATGCTTGACTTATATAATACCACAGAGAAATGTAAATGGACTGATATATATATAGAGAGAGAGAATAATATATATTATCATCATCAATTCACACAAGCATCTAAAGCTCACGCATGATCATGCTTGACTTACATTAAATTAAAAGTCAATAAAGAACAGCCATGCATGATGCAAAATATTCATGGCAACAAGATTGGGGAGAATATGATGCAAAGTCCAAATATGACCCCAAAGACCAGTAAAGAACAGCCATCCATGATGCAAAATGTTCATAAAACTCACAAAAACAACAAACATGGTAATACTAATTCTATATAGTAATCTCAGCAGCATCTCATTGAATGACCAATAAATATATATACACCATTCTGCAAGTACATGCCAAATCAGGTATATCATGACCCAAAAACAAAAAAAAATGACATATGAAAACGCCTAATCCTCCAATAATGTTCATCAGCCTAGTCTTATCTTGATCCTTCTTCTATGCACCAACCAACTAGAATGAGCATATATCAACTATCAAGTAAAATAATATGTATATAATATTGTCAACTAACTTCTCTTCATCATTGTCAGCTAGCTAGTATACAGAGTGAAATATATATATATATACACACACATTAGTCTATGGCAGCAAGTGAACAAGGAGTAGCAGAAGTATTAATTGGGAAGTTGTATGGGCATCAAAAGAGCATGGGGAAGCAGGGAGCTGCTCAAAATCAAAATCAAAATCTATCAATACAAATTCTATCCAACATATACTTTAACAATATATATAACATCACACTAATCTTCATTCCTAAATTTACAGCTGTTAAATCAATTTAAGAATCACAACCACAGCCAATTCCAAAATATTAGTTTTGTGAAAATTTTAAGAATCACAGCCACGGCCACAAAAAATTTTAAGAATCCCATACATATCAAACCATTCATGATACAGTAAATTCATAAAAACAGAACACAAAACAGTAAACCCCAAGAATCCATACCTACAAATAAACTTTAACAATATATAACATCACACTAATCTTCATTCCTAAATTTAAAGGAGGATGGGATTACCTGTTTCAATGTTGCTAAAATCTCAGCTACTTTTTCATTGACCATCTCTTGCACCGTTCTTTCTATCTCAATCTTTTGTTCTTTCAGCTTTTCTTCCACCGTTTCTTTCATCTTTACTTCCATCTTCTTTTCCACTCTTCCATGTCCACACTCACTGGTTTAAAAGTGCAAAAATCACTAAAGAATTATATAAAATAGTATAATCTTAAGTTATTTCATCATAGACATCAACACAAACCAGCACTACTAGGATCTGAACCAATTTGAGTAATGGGAGCATGTTGTTGGCTCCCACTAGATTGTGGTGGGGGTTGGGGCACATTTGTAACTTGTGTATGTTGTGGTGGGGGTTGTGGCGAAGTGTAGTTTGATATGACTTCTTCCATGTTATCATGTCTTCTTCTTCCACCAGGTCCTCCTCTTCCACCATATCCACTTCTTCCTCGTGCACCGAGTTTCATCTACAAGAAAGGAATTAGCAACAACAAAAAATTTCATTATCACTCTTCATAGAGCAACAAAAGAACCAAAGATAAAAGTACGAGCTGATAACCAAATTTCATTATCATCTCAGCTACTTTAAAGTGTTGTGCATGATAACCAAACTTTAAAATACCTTTTTTAGATTAAAATTGATGCATTAGAATTCATTTTTATCACCCATTGAACTCATTCATACCATTAATTTCATGAAAACAAAGAGATTTGACCAAAACCCCAATTTCAAGTTTTTCCCAAACCCTATTGGGTCCAAATTCAAGGATATGAAAACCAAGTGTCAAACCATTGTTAAAGAGAGTTCAAATCAGTACAAATTTAATAAAAAAAATAGCAGCAAATCGAGTTCATAGCAGTACATAACAACCCACAATCTAATGGACCAAAACGTGAGAAGGGGAATGAAGAGACACCATTGATGAGGAGAGGAAAGCTTCTAATCAATCAAACTAGTAGTTTAGTGGTGAAAATGATCCTACATTAATCAACAATTCACAAGAAATAGGAAGAAAGCCAACAAAATCGAAGTGAACAACAAATGGAAGTAAAAAGGAGCAAATTGTCACCTAGAGAGGAGAAGGCCGACGGTGGGCCACTGTTCGCCGTCGCACGGCGGCGCCAGGGGTGGCCGGAGGTGGTGCGCGGTGGTCTGGGCTGCTGGCGGTGGTGGAGGACCGATGAGTGAAGTGGGAGGAGGAAGGGAATGGTGGAAGGCGAATTGGAACCCTAAAATGAAAGAGGATGTGTCGTGTGAGCTGATATGAGAATGCTTGGGGCTGTTTCGCGATTTTTACTAAATTTGGGGGTGAAAGGCAATTCTGAAGCAGGAAAAAGAAGGCCAAAATTGTTGAAACACCCCCAAAATATTTTAATCCCTTCAAATCAGTCCTTAAAACTCAAAATTTTAAATATAAAAATTCTTGACAAAATTTATATCGTTAGCTTCAATACGGAGAGTGGATTTCAAATATGAAATTCATTTCTGAAATATTCGATTCGAACATCTTTCAGTTCTTTCTCAAATGTGTCATTTGTCTGAACTAGATAAAAATTCAGATGAAATTTTAAACTCCGTTAGCTCCGAAATTTTTACCACAAGCCAAATAAAATATGGGGATTTCAAATATGACAATTAAAATTCTAAATTTTCGTGTTCATTAATTTCTAAAATTTTTATCCCAAAACTTCTAATACTGGTTTAAAATTAGCTTAAAACTCCATCCAAAATTTAAAAAAAAAAAATTCACTAATTCCATTCTTGAATACCCAAAACTACCTTTTAAAACTCGGGATCTCACAGATTCAGATTCCAAAATTCTTATACAATCAAGAACAGAGAACAGAAAACATAATACTTATACTAAATCAAGAAGAGAGAACAGAGAAAACAAGCAAATGATAACAAATGCACCAATTCAGATTCTAAAACGGAAATAACCCTAATTTTTTGGAGTGAATTTCTCATAGTTTTCAGGCGTTTAAACCCTACCATACAGTTGGAGAATGGCTAGAAAGGAAGTAAACTGTACAAGCAGGAAGAAGAAGACGAACAATAGCGAAAATAGCCTGAGGAAACTTACTGGAAACTGAACTCTCGCCTCGTTGTTCGTTGACTTCTCGCCTCGCTTCGTACAAGCACTGAACGGCGTTTCTTGGCAGCGGCAACTGGGATGGCTGACCAACGAGAAGTGAGAATGGCGAGAACTGATGAACTAAAGAGCAATTTTGAAGAGAGAACGACGAAAACTAAGAAGTGAGAATGGCGCTGATCGAGAAGAGAGAACGCGGGTAGATGAAAGGGGCAAATAGGTTCAACTTTTTAATTTTTTAAAAATTAATAAATGGATATAATTACAATTTTGCCACTAGAAAGTTTTCAGTGGCAAAATAGATTTGCCTATTTTGCCATTGGAATGATTTCAATGGCCAATTACTTTTTTTGCCACCTATACTTTTGGCACTAAAAATTATTAATTCCCCGCCCAAATTGTTGATATATATAATAACAATTAAAAAACTAATTGGTGGCAAAATTAATATAGCCACCAATAACTCTTTTCGGTGGCAAAAAATAATTTTGCCATCAAATAACTATTTTCAGTGGCAAATTTCAATAATTTGCCACCTAAATGCTTTAGTGGCAAAATTAATATGGCCACCAATAACTCCTTTCGGTGGCGAAAACTATATTTGCCATCGAATAACTATTTTCACTGGCAAATTTCATTAATTTGCCACCTAAACGGCTTCAGTGGCAAGTTAAATTTTGCTGCTGATAACCTTTCAGTGGCAAATTATAGAACTTTGCCACTAAAAATATGCAAAATTTTTATTATTGGTATGTTCAGTGGCGAAGTCTAAAATTCGCCACTGAAAGGAAACTTTTTGTGGCTAATTTTTATTTTGCCACCGAAAGTTCGCCACCAAAGCTCCAGTTTCTTGTAGTGATATGAGGGACCAATCTGTACCAACTTCCTGAATTTCCATCTTTTGTTGTTATGTGTTCTTATTGAAACAGCAAGAAGAGTTCGTTTAATCCTGGGGAGTACCACTTCCTAATTTCTGAGGGGTTGCGGAATAAACTCTTAAAGACAGTGTCATTGTGACGTGACTTGAACTAAATTCTATCTTACATTTTTCGTGTATATCCCCAAAAATATTAAGAGTTTATTTGAATCATATTATATATATTATTCTATGGTGACACTACACCTATTTCACGCGAGAGGCTACCCGCTGCGACAATCAAGCTTGTGAGTTGATCTTCTCATTATTTCTTTGAAGCTTCACGGGCATAGAATTTGTGGTGGCATAAGCATATACAAATATAGAATTGGAAAGCTCTTAGAGGAAATTAGATTTAATGTGTGGAGTCCAAGCCGTCATGGCAATAGGAGAACAAATTAACATGGTGGCGGTGGATCATAGCGAAGAAAGCATGGACATTAATTTAAGAAGGAATTTATACAAATTGGGAATATTGGGTTGCTAGAACATCAAGGATTTGCGAGAACGGAAGGACTTGAAGATCTGGCCACGTTGTGTAGGGGGTATGTGAATAATGCGAATTTCACAGCTAGATAAGGAGAAAGTATAACTAAATTGTGCTACAAGAGGTATGTTGTTTTATTCTATAATAAGAATAGTGGGAAATCCGATTACAAATTCAATGAGTCTAATCCTAATGTTGTGATAAAATATTATTGTCATTTGTGTGGTATGTCAGAACATCACGAAGTGGAATGTGAAATGAGAGTTAGAGAAAATTATCAAAAGTGTGATAATCCTTCTAAATCAAATGGAAATTTGGTTATGAAGATGATGACAATAATTTTAATACTCTATGATTTTCTATTCATATGTGATATGGAAAAATGGGTGATAGATTTTGGTGCTACTCCTTTGAAGAAGGGGATGGTGAAATCTACCTTGTTGATTCCAGAACTGCCAAGGTTCTAGGAAAAGAAAAAGTTGTGATTAAGCTCACAACGGGAAAGAGTTTGCAACTAAATGATGTTCTGTATGTACTTGTTGTGAGAGCAAATTTAATTTCTATTGCTCTGATAGTGAGAGCTGAAATTAAAGTGTCATTTGAATCTGATAAGATTATATGACAAAAATTATGATATTTTGAAAAGGGTTATTTTAATCAAAGATTATTTATATTAAGTATTGTTGATATGGTGCATTTATAGTAAAATTTTGGTTGGAACATTATATTAATTAATTTACAATATCCTGAGCTTTTTAATCATGCATGAGTTGATTAGTAAAACAAATGTTGGTGATATAGCGTGCGTATATATTTTAATTAAAAGTAATTGATTTTTATGTGTATTAGTGTTGTATGCTATCTACTATACTAAATGTGTATATATTTTTTGTTAAAATATGTGCATGCAGTGTATATGTGCATTGGTCATGAGTGTTTGACAAAAAATATATATTATGATGTATTTACTGTTGTGAGTTAATAAGTTTGTTGGTGCATTATTATGAAAAATAAAGAGTTAAATCCAATAGAGTGGATAATAGTTATGGTTAAATGATCTTTGGAAAAAAGAAGATTTGCTCGACACCTTATGAATTGTGGAAAGGTTAGGCACCTAACCTGAGTTATTTGAAAGTGTGAAGGTGTCTTGCTAAAGTTTTATTGCATGATTATAAAATGAAGAAATTTGGTTCTAATACTATTGATTGTATGTTTATTGGGTATGTTCATCAATCTGCTGCTTATAGATTTCTTGTTTTGAGAAGTAATGATGTGTTGAATAAAAATACAATTCTTGAAACTAAGGATGTTGAATTTTTTAAAAATATTGACCTCTAAAAGTTGAATATTTGCCCAAGAAAATTGATGAAAATGTTGTTTCTTCCTCTGTCAATGAAACTCTAATTGACGAATTTCCTGAGTTAAGAAGGAGTAAAAGGCAAAGGAAAGAAAAATATTTTGGAGATGATTTTTATACATTCTTAGTACAAGATGAACCTAGGAATTTTTATGGGGCTAATACTGTTCATGATGCTGATAAATGGAAAGAAGCTATTAAAGCTTAAATTGATTCTTTAAATAAGAATAAGACTTGGGTGTTAGTTGATTTACCTCAAGGAGAAAAACCGATAGGTTGTAAATGTGTTTTGAAAAAGAAACTTTTTCCTGATGGTTTTATAGATAAATATAAAGCACGTTTGGTAGCTAAAGGCTATACACAAAAAGAGAATATAGATTATTTTGATATTTTTTCTCCTGTGACCAAAATTTCTTCTGTTACAATTTTGATTGCTCTATTACCAATTCATAACTTGTATATTCACCAAATCGATGTTAAAACTGCGTTTCTTAATGGTGATTTGGATGTAGAAATTTATATGGTACAACCTGAAGGGTGTAGTGTACCTGGTCAAGAGAATAAAGTATGTAAATTAGTTAAATCCTTGTATGGTTTGAAACAACCACCTAAGCAATGGCATGAAAAACTTGATCAAGTTTTGCAAAATGGTAATTTCTCTACTGTTGAAGTGGAAAGATGTGATTATACTAAAGTTATGAATGATGATTGTGTTATTATATTCTTGTATGCAGATGATATGTTGATCTTTGGTATAAGTATGAGTATTGTACATGATACGAAAGCTTTTCTTGTGTCTAATTTCAATATGAAAGATATGGGGGAAAAATTTGACCTCGCCCGTCTTAAGGCGGCCAAATAACCGGAATTAATGCACTAAAGTAGTGCAATCCGGGTCGTTTCTCTTGAGGAACTTTCTTTGATGATTTAATGAAAAATAGTGTTAAATTCTTACAAATTAGGTAAAAGCAATGTAAATCTTCTTTGATTGTTTTCTAACAACTAATGCAACAATTAATTAAAGCAATAAATGTTTTTTTTTGGGATTTTTAATTATAAGGACTAAAATGAACTACACTAATAAAGATGTAAAAATCAAATGGAGAAAGTACCCTTTGGAGCAATCGAATCAAGCAATCATCACTAACAATTGATAAATGGGAGCATCTCATTCTAATCATCCTAAGGTAGTCACTAACCAAATGACTTGGATTAACACACTAATCATGAATACACCTCAACCAAGACAAATTCATAACCAGAAATGAAATCCTCACTGCATTGATAATTTGAAGCATAAACCAAGAGTCAAACAACAAAGTAATTGTACCAATCACAAAGCTATCACAATATAAGTCAACATTCTCATGATAAACATCAACCCTAAGAATTTTAACAAGTGTGAACGGAAATATTACATCAAACTCTCAAGTTCAGCAACACAACCAAAATTTACATCAAAGTTTCACAACCCTAACTAAGAATTAAGAAAACTAAGATGAAACCATAGTGAGAATGAGAAAACTCAAGCTTGACTCATTTGCTCCTCCGGGTGAAGAAGCTCAGCTGCTCATGGTGCAAAGATAAGCTTCACCAAGCCCAAAACCAGCCAACATAGCCATTGCAACCAAGAGAAGCTCCAAAATGATGAAAATGGTAAGAATGTTTGGAAGAGGAAGAGGAGTTCGTTGGTGGTGGCTCCCTAATGAGGAAAATAACCCTAAACCTCCAGAAATCAGTTTACTCCTTAGTCTGGACGAGTTGGGCTGGGCCTCTATGAAGAAAATCAGGTTTTGGGCTTTAAAAACGCAACTCTGCACGCAGGAATCTATTGGCCTACCCTTTTTAGAGACGCTTATATTTTTTGCAAAGCTTGTGATAAGTCTTGTAGATTTTCTATGATCAACTTTGAGTGCCATAACCTTGTTTGAAGTTTAAGCCTAAATATTTCCTATCTTTTGAGTGATATTTTAGTCCTTTAGCTTGATTTTTTCTAGAACTTGTTTTAATTCTTGGTGAAAACTTTATGTGATTAAATATCCTTAATATGATAGAGACATTTGTTTCTTCACTCTTTTATCCCAAACACAAGCCATAAACACATTATCCCTTGTGTCACACCCGACATTGCGGAGAATGTCGACTATGACTAAAAAACGAGGAGTCGCCACCAAATTTTATAAGAAAAATTTGGAAAAATAATTTTAGGAAATATCTTGAGAAAAATGGTGGATAAGGCAATTTTGGAAAAAATGTCTTGAATCAAAGACGGGTTCGGGAGCACATTTAATTCTTAGGGAAGGTGTCAGACACCCTAGAAATCCCTAAACACACAACAAACATTCTCGAGACCAAGATTGATAAAGGAATATTAAATTGTAATCACACAAATTATGAAAAAACACTCAAGCATTCACAATCATGGATTTGAACAATTTAATAAAAAAAAAAAAAGAGAAATAGACTTGACTCAGGTTTTGGAACCTAAGGCCTACGTACCCTGATTAGGGATGAAAGTCCACGTAGTTCGAAAAACACACATATAGTTGGGGATTGGGTTAGAGGACTTACCTGGAATCCTCGCTTTATTGCTGAAAGTGAGAGTTAGGACATTCAAATAATAATTATAAAAACACCTATAAACATAGAGAAGCATGTGTAGCTTTGTTGCAAGTGTACCTGCAGGATTTAATATTCTCAGGGGAAATATTCGCTCAAGAGAACATGATTATTTTAGGATTTTTATGAGATTAAAGGGGCGACCTAATAATCTCATGTATTTACAAAGTGGATTAAACTGAAAATTACAATTATTTTTTATCATAAAATATTTGAGTTATGAACTCTATAATATTAAAGGGCCACTCATGCACATTCCAATTCATGCATATGCACAACCCAATTTAAATAAATTAAAAAAAAAAAAGATAAAAGATAAAAGGAAATAATGAAGCAAAGCGCACAGCACAACTCATAAGGCAACGCGTTTCATCTTCACCCTTCTTTCACAATGCCATTAACGCACAAAATAGAGAAAAGGAAACAATTTGGGGATCAATTCTGATCATATTAAATTTTTGATTTTGACCCAAATCACATGAGATTTTCAAATTTCGATCAACGATTTTATTTGGTTGATTGAGTTTGATTTTGTGAATTATTGGTTTCAATTAACATTATTTTTTATCCTCACCGATTCTCCTTTCAAATCTATAAATAGATAAGATGTTTGAAGAAGAAAAAAGAGAACTTTTGGAGAGAAAAAAAAATAGGAAAATTCGACTTTAGAGAGAAAAATCTGATTGTTTTTTTAGAGATAAAATTCATGTGGTAAGTCCGTAATTTCGGCAAACATTCTTTCTTCCTTTTTAATTTTTCATCATCTCCATCTCATTCTTTTGGTGGGTTTAAAATTACATATGAGTTTGTCCATTGAACCCTGATGAAGGAACAATGGGAATCATTCCCAAAGGCGTTCAAATCCTCAAAGGATTCATCCAAAGATTGCAATTTTAAGATCCTAATAGGGACTAGATTGCACTCTTCCTCTAGGTTTTAGACTATACAGTAATTAGTACCTTTTGCCCATATTTTACAAATTATGTTTTGACCCATAAACGTTTTCTAAAGTTTCATTTTACTCCTTCGCTATCCCATGTCTAGGGACCTATTTACAAATTTTGGAAATCTTTGAGGACCAATCCGTAATTTTGGCCAAGAAGCTTGGGATTTTCTCTTCCCCGCTATGCGCCTTCATGCTTGCATATATACTTTGCATGTGTGTATGTGTGTACCTAGGTTGCATAAGTGTCTTAGTAATTTCATCTAACCCTCGCTCAAATACGTTTAAAGTTAAACTTAAAAATGTGAGCCTTTTGATGTATCATATGACGAAGTTTGTATGAAGTTTTTACTCGAGGAAACGTTAGATAAAACAAGCTGTGACCTATGGAGAATTCAGTAAAGGATGGATCAAAACACCCACCACAAGCTAAAGCATGGATAATATTCTTATAAGAGTAAAGGATCTCCAATAGGATCAATATAGAAGCTATTCTTGAAATTAAAATGCCTCCTCCTTATTCCATCTATCTTCTTCATCTCCATTTTTGTTTCCATCAAGAACACTACTTGGGGCTTAAACTTGATACATGATAATTTAAGCTCCTTAACTATCTGGGGAGCCCCAAAACCCCAACAGTTCCATGAGATTACACACATGATTCACCCATGGTTTTTTAGGTTAGCCAAGTGCCACATCAGCATTCCCTATAATGTCCACCCCAGCACCAAAGTTAAAAGATCCATTCCAGCAATTACTAACATTCCCAAGTTTAACTGGAACATCCACCAAGTTCCTATCATTCCACTTTTTAATGGCCTCCAGAATTTTATCCTTATTAGTTATCAACAACATCATAGAAGCCTCCACCCCTGTCAAAAGCAACATTAGACTCGGAAAAACAGTCACTTCCTCTTCAAAGAAATCTTCCCCAAACCATTAGATAATAAAGAATATTTGTCCTAAACCCGTGAAATTCTATTTTCAACCTTCTTCGCATCAGGGGGAAACTCAACAAAGTAACCATTCTTATCCCATAGAATACCACTACAAACCAAAGGAAGGCTAGAAGAAGCTTAACCACCGTTAATCAGAGTTTTAGTATCACATCGGTCAGAATCTCTCTCCTTAAAACCTTCAGTCATTATCCTCCCTTCAACACCTCTAATATTGACCTCCACCAAATCTTCCAAATTACGAATCATGTCCACATCAGATCACTCATCAAAAAGGAGAATGCACTATGTCACGCACTCTTTCTTCCTCCCTCAGATCCTCTACACTACGCCATCTCCAGATATCATTCTTTTTATCATGTGAGTCAACATGAGATTTCAACAGCAGAACACCTAACCAAGCTCCAAATTTAGGTTTAATAAGATCATCAAACATCACAACTCTTTTCCTTTTACAGTCTCTAAAATCATGGCTAACTATACCACATTTATAGCAGAAAACACGAAGTTTTTCATATCTGAAAGAGATCCATACCTTCTCCATGTTTGGTCATGGAATCTAGTCTCCGCACAACAAAGGTTTAGTTATATCAACAAGGATTCTGCCTCTCAAGAAATCTCTGCATAACGCCATCACAAATCAGATCTTCCACTTCCAACACATCACCAATCCTTCCACCAATAGTTCTTGCATTTTTGCTAGCAAGTCCTCCCAATGACATCCCATGAAATTAAATCCAGTTAGGACAAAAACTCAACTTAACTTCATTAATCAGAAGTAATGAACACCACTCTTGAACCACCAGTAAAATGCCTTTAATAGTCGAAGGTCTATTACGCAAAATTCTACTCCTAAGTCCTATCACTTTCCTTTCCAAAAGAGAAAAGGAAAACATTATTCTCCATCTCAGTAATCTTCAGATCCTTTACATTCCATCCATTAATCAACCCATTCCTCATTGTGCTTCTATTAACCAATTTCGACGACATTAGTTTTCCAATTAACGAACATTTAATCCACAAATCATCCTCTACACTGTTCCAGTCTACTCCTACACATCCTCTATATCACAACCTACTTCCTCCTTGGTGATTATTTCATATAACATATAAATCATCATATATTCTTACCTGTGCCAACTATCATTATCATGATCACAAGTATCTATTTAATGGGTAAATCTATGATGCAACTTGTTGTATCATGCAACAAGTTAGGTGACATAATCTCCATTATTCAAACAATTTATCATTGTGAGAATAAAGGAAAAAGTAGTTTCATGAACCAAGGCTCTTGTATTATTCGTAACAATCATGTGGTATCCCTAACTAATAATTAAATGTTATTACCCCGGAGACATAGAAATTTCTGAAGTAAATTGTCTCTACCAACAAAGTCTTATCCACATATGGCATTCGAATTTGAGAGCATTCGAATCTGAGATATCAGGTTTAAAGAACCCAACAATCTACCAATTGTGCTAGACTTTGTTGGTATGCATTACATGTTCAAAGTGTTGCAGCAAGCTCTCTTTGGCATAAAATTCAAGTCATAAAAAAGTCAACAAGACAAATCTAATGCTGAACAAATTTAAAAAGGAGTTTTAGATTCATACTTCTATCGCAACATGCATTCTTGTACATATGCTCCAAAATAAATGGTTTACAGATAGTTCCATCTTGTTTCACAAGAAGGGGGTGGGACTGGAAAAGAAAACATATATAGTAGCATAAAAAATAATTTAAAGGGAAAAAGAGAACAAAACCAAAGTATATTTCAAATAATGGCAAGACAAATGTAGAATCGTACAAAAATATGCAGTTTCAACAAATTGTGAGATTACCTAATCTCTTTTATTCAAGTAAGAGGAATCCAAGTTAACAGGATAAAGATCTGCTGCTGCTGATGAAGATGCAGTCCATGGTCCATCCTCTGATACACTTTGTTTTTGAATCTCACTTATCTTATTTTCTTCCATCTGACTGTAATACCTTCGCATTGCCTCCAATCTCTTCTCATCCGATGCTTCACTTGACTCCGGGACCTCCTGAACTACAATTCTACCTTCAAGCATGCTTACCACTGATGACATGGCAGGCCTCAGAGTTGGGGAGACATTGGTGCATAGGAGAGCCACATTCATCATCACCATTACCTCCTCTTTGTTGAAGTCCAAACCCAATCTTGGATCAACAAGTTCCATTAATTCTCCGTTTTCTTTCAAGAGACGTGCCTGGGGAAAGTAATATGATAAAACAACAGTTTGATTCTAAGTCTATAAAAGGTCGAATAAGTAACAGAGGGAGTGAAAGGTGAAGAGAATGTTATGACTATTCAGGAAATACAATATGGAAGTACTTTCTTCTCTATTAAGAAGCAACCAATCCATGACTCTAAGTCTGAATCAAATTTTTCAGTTTGAGAAATTGGTCATGTGTGTGCAGCAGAAATAAAAATTTTAACCATAAGAGACTTATGACAAATGGTTAAGTGTCTTAAGCGCAGAATGTACATCTTGAAAGCCCAAGAATATTTACCCAATCAAGAAGATAGAATGCATCTTCCTTTCCCCACTGCAAGGTGTTGCGCCTCCCACTAACAATTTCTAAGGCAACAATTCCAAAACTGTAGACATCTGCTTTGTCAGTCAAATGACCGTGTAGTGCATATTCAGGGGCCATATAACCACTGTAAAAATAAAAAGTACTTCCGTTACTTTCAATTAGAACTACTACAATTTCCATCAAGCTCAAATATAATATTAATAAAAACTTTTGAATATTTTAAGGTATGTCAGTACGATTCTTCATGGTTTAGCTATAAATTTACCATGAGATTATTAAAAATAAATAAATTGAGACAAAAGGAACTCACTAAGTTCCAGCAATTCGAGTGCTTATGTGTGTATTGTCCTCTTCATCTAGCTTGGCTAAACCAAAATCAGATATCTTGGGATTAAGATTATTATCAAGCAACACATTAGTGGTCTTGATGTCTCTATGAACGATCTTCAACCTTGATTCTTCATGGAGGTAAGCCAAACCTCTAGCAATACCAACGCATATCTTGAGTCTTGTCGGCCAATCTAATCTTAATTGCGATTCTTTTGGGCCTTAATTGTGAATATGATAGAAATTAGAATACAGTATCATATAGTCAAGTATATGTTATAGGATACCGCAGTACCGCACTACTACAAAGATAGGAAAAAGTTTTCAATAATTTACCAAATAAAGCACGTGCAAGACTGTTGTTTTCCATATACTCGTATATTAGCAACAATTGATCTCCTTCCACACAACAACCATAAAGCTTAACAAGACAGGGGTGTTGCAAAGCAGAAATCATGCCTATCTCATTTATAAATTCACGATTCCCTTGCTGTGATTTAGCAGATAGCTGCTTAACTGCAATTATTGTGCCATCTGAAAGAACACCCTGCATTTTTGGGAATAAGTAATTGGAAAGTTAAATGGATTTTAAGTAAGAACCACATTTGCAATTAGTCATGCATGATATTTTAGAGAAAATGTTATATTTTGCACAAAACCTTATAGACAGGACCAAATCCTCCTTCTCCGATCTTGTTAGCAGCATTAAAATTTTTTGTTGCTGCTTTGATCTGCCGTAAGGGAAATAAACCAGTTTTCTGATCCAAGCCCCTAAGATCTGATAGAAGAAGCAAACAAAAATCAGAGACATGATTTCTCCTACCAAGTTTTCAGTCAACAAAAATGCAAGATGATGCAGGATGTGAAATGATTGCTACGTTAAATAAAGTAAAACACCAAAACTCATAATACAGAAATACGACCGCCCATTTCCAAAATCAAAAACAATTGGTCAAATTACTCTTTAGGTCTCATAACTTTTGCTCAAGTCTCAATTTGGTCTGATAACTTTTTTTGTTGCACTTTTGGTCCATACCTTTTATTCAGGTTGGAAATTTGGTCCCATATCTTTTGGTCAGATTGCAAAATTGATCTCATATCTCTGGAAAAAGTTTCACAGTCAGTCTCACCTAACCAAAAGATACGAGACTAATTCTGCACCTGACCCAAAGATATGGGGCCAATTCTGCAACCTGGCAAAAAGACATGAGACCAATTTAGCAACGTGATGCAAAGACATGAGACCAAAAGTGCAATACGGGACCAAATCAGTAACCTAAGCAAAAGATATGGACCAAAAGTGCAACAAAAAAAGTTATAGGACCAAATTGAGACCTAATCAAAAGTTATTGGACCAAAAGTGCACTTTGACCAAAAAAATTTGATTTGTTCCGTGAAAGGATAAGCTACAATGATAATGGTCATACATAGTAATTTCTTTGTACTAACCTTTTGCTAACGAACTTTTTTGTCCTATACAGCCTCTCTTCCAAAGTATACCAAGTACCAGGATGACAATAAATGCTCCAGCAATCACAATACCAACTACAGCCCCAGCAGATATGCTGCTACCATTTTCTGAAGGGGGTCTAAAGTCTGCTTGATTTTTATAATAAAGGTTAAGTATTGGATGATACTATCGAGGTAATGGCCAACAATTTAGAACTTACAGTGATTGTAAAACCTACCAGAATCAACGGATATAGCTGATATCAGAGGACCATAAACTGATCTGAATGGGATAGCAATTGTCCCTTTTCCAGCCCAATATAAGCGAATTTCCAAGGTATTACTCCTGACAACAGCAGTGAATGGTTTTATCACTGCCTTACCAACACCTCCTGCTTCTTCAGCAATATTGAAATTTTCCAGCACCCTCTCTCCCTGTTTCAATCCAAAACTTAATGCTTCATGATGGCAACAAGTTTTAAATTTTCAGCTCTTAGACTGTTGGAAATATATAGCAATTCATTTAATACAAGAAGTTAAACTACTAAGAAGGTTTCTAGTAATTATGTTTTATTCTTCGTATTGGACATGAGGAAACATGGATTCTTCTGAAAAAAAGGAGAGCTTGAATCTAGTTTGATGGAGAAATTCTTATATACTTGTAAAGTATCATCCTAAAGAAGATCTAAGTGCTGACATCAGTTCTCAGCGTAGCACATAATTCCCACATGAGAGATCCAACACTTCAGCTAATGTCTATAGTGTCTCAGATATCCCAAAGGAACCTACTGACAACTTGGTTAAAGGGCTTTGCTTTTTCTGAAATATCTGAGTAACCAAAGGTGAGAAATTGATGTTATCAAAAGTACCTGAATGTAGATGTCAAATACACGCCTTCCTAGACTGCTATATGTTTGATCATCAGTGAACATTATCTCAGCAAAATGGAGATTTACTGTGTAGTTTCCATTTCCCAGGCAAAACCCATAGTAAGTCAGAGAAATGGGAGAAACACGAGCGTTCGTGTACAGTTCAGCATTAGTCAAAGACAGCCTAGATGTATCTGACCAGGTATAGTAATCTGCACGATCATTATCCAAGAAATAACCAGTGGAGCTAAATGCCCAGTTTGATCCACTATGCAAGTGGAATCTAGCAGGTCCAGCTGAATCTGAATCGTCATCATATGTTATAGTTTTATTGACTGTCACCATCTTTCCACCACAATTTATATGGAGAGAGTATGAGGCTGGAAGAAACAGAAAAAGGTTGAGCAACCATTAAAACAACTCAAACAAAGTAAGATACACATCCAAAAATAAATTAAAATACAAAAAATTAATCCTTCAAGTTATATAATATCAGTGAGTGGTAGAACAAGGTCTTGATATACAAGCATGGCTCATAGTCTATGTGAGAAGGACTCTTTGCCCTTCTCATTGTACCCAGAGAAGGTTCTAAATCCATATGCTAAAGCAAAAGTGAGATACTGACATCTTAACGGTCCATAGGGACAATGTGACAACTTACGTTTTGAACAGCTAATGCTTCTCAAACATGAAGGCATTCCTCTTACAAAAGTCATATAGAGCAGAAAAAGTCAGCATAATTCCATAAAGAACAGTATACAGTTTAAGATACATACAAATAATGAAATAACTTCAAATACATGACATAAAACTTACGAGCTATTGCCCATTGACGAGCTTGCAAACAAGTTCCTATGAAAGATTACAAGAGATGTTTAAGGCTCAGGTAGTTTCTTAAAGTGACAAACAAACTCACACATATGCAAGAACTCTTACACATTGCTCTGTGTACATGTCTCTGCCACTGAATTTCCTTCGCTGAAGTTATTGTATGAAAGATCTCTATGTACAAGTGAAAAAATAAAATTCAGGATCTTGCAAGATTCAGCCAAGATTTTTAATGAAACATTTGGCAACCCCAACCCATCAAAAGAGAGTGTTAACATCAAAATTTGGAAGTTTAATCTAATGAATAATTGAGCAGTTGAGTTCCATAAAGAGAAAAGAAAATTGCATTTACTGCTTGAAAGGTGAGCTGTTCATCAACTACTAATCCAAGTAAACCACAATGTCAATTGAAGGGTACAGCAGAACAGTAAATCATTCCATAAATCATAATATAATCTGGCGAGGAAGGAATAACTAAATAAGAAAGATGTTTTAAGTTTTAACCTTCTAGTTGAATTTTAGAGTACAGACACAATTTTAAGCAAATCATTGGCTGGACACAAAAGTTAGACTCAGCCAACTAAAATATGGTATTGAACAATTCACCTACTTCTGAGTAAGAGTTCATATTGTATTATAATCACAGTAAGATTCCAGAATTCCTTCATATGAAAGAGAAACTTTAAGTTCAGTATGCCACTAACAATTAAATGATCTTATCAGATAAGATTCCACAAGTCCAATTGATCTTTTATGTCAGAGGGTTATTTAATTAATATTTTGATGTTACTTGTGATATTTACATGCTTTTGCTGAACAATATTTGTCTGGCATAGTAGGTAGTCAAAGCCAAAAGTAAAAAGCACAGGGACGTAAGCAATTATTACATGAAGTAAGAGGAACATTTCCAGTGAAAAAAGAAAAGGGAAGAACCAGGCAACAAAGAAACAAAATTCAAGTAATAAGTGTTTACTGATTTTTTCCACACATGTATATAAAATATTTCAAGGACATAAACGTATAAAAATCACAAGAGAACTCACATGTTGTCTGCATTTCCTATCCAAGAAGGAACTGGTCCAGTGAGAAGATTACCAGTAAAATATCTATGCAAAAAGAATTTTAGTTAATGGACAGAACTCATCAATTATCAGCGAAACAGGAAAATGACAAATAAATTGGTCATCCTCAGTCACGCCCTTTTCTTTCTTCTCATTTTTCCTATCAAACTCTGATTAACTAAGATCGTTCCCAGGGATCCTTCTGTTTAGTATTTATTAAACTGGCCTGACAACCAAAATATTTTGGTTTGCCTTAGAGAATACATACTGAAGAGATCAAAGATGTGAATTCCAGTAATGTTTTCATAACCAAAGATCCAATGTTTAACACTTTTCTCTCTTTATCCCCCATCATATTTTGTCCTAGCCAATTTTTTTTTTTCATTTTTCATCGTCCTTTTAAGAGGCCAAGCCCTATGACAGAGATAAGAATGTTACTTTAGAAAACTACATATCTGAATTTCTTAAATAGAATCCAACCATGAATGTTAATATGGGTTTCATGTAACTGGCATTGGAGTGTCAACTTGAACTTTTAGTAATTAAACTTCTTAAGTTTGACAATCATCCTGCAGATACTTAATTTGACTTTGCTCCTGGAGGATCTAAGGACAGTTGAAAATCGAGTTTTAGGTGTAGAGAAACCAAGATGGTAATATTGACTGACTTAAACAAAAACATATGTGATCAGTACTTTCAATCTCTAGATATTCATTTGATTTCTTATAGGCAAAAGTACTATTGGTACCCCAAAGTATGCCATCATTTTCAGTTGTACGCTTAAAGTTTTGTTTTTGGATCAATTGTACCCCCAAAGTATGGGGTCCGTTTCAGTTATACTCCCAAAATTTTTTTAGTCAATTATACCCTCAATCTTTTCTTTTTTTTATCAATTGTATCTCCAAACTGGGTGGTATTTAGGGGCACAATTGACTCAAATGTGAAACATTGGGGGTATAATTGACTAAAAAAAACTTTGGGAGTACAACTGAAAATGGCTGCATACTTTTGGGGTACCAGTAGTACTTTTGCCATTTTTTATAACCAAATGGTAAGTCATAACCAACTTCTGCAGTTTACGGGCAATGCAGCCTAAATTTGTGTATGTGTATTCCTTTCATAAAATTGCAGCCACTAGATGAAAAAATATACTGCAGTAGCCAGCTAGCAGATGATATATGCCCTTGGTTGTTAATAAATATCTGGTAATGTTTAAAATATTTCTTACATGTAATCCACTTTCCTTAAGCCTTCAAAGGTGCTTGGAATCTCTCCACTCAATTTGTTAAAGCTGAGGTCTCTGAAAAAGAAAATTACCCACTATAAATCTAGAAAGGTTTAAAAATGAACATAAAAATGAGAAGAAATAAACCAGATCTTACAATGTTTTAAAACTTGTCATTGAACCAAGATAGGAAGGTAGCGTTCCATTAATATTGCAATTCCTCAGTATCCTGTAAAACAAAATATTGGCAGCAAAAAGGCATCATTGCCTCTTTCTATTTTCTATCCCTAAATAATTTCCTTAGTGAGGCATTGGTTTGAAAGTGAAATGAACAATAATAATATCAAATAAAACAATTTAACGCACAGAATTTTCAAACTTGTCAATTTATCGAGTTGTGGGAAAGGTGAATATTCGGATCCGTTCAGGTCACTAATTCTCCTGCATATAAAATGTTAATTATCAAAAGGCAATTTAAATATGAAACCTCACACACAATGTAAACATCATATTACAAGTCAGTTAGTGATTCCAGCTGTGAAATTCCTGAAGGTATTGGTCCGCTTAAGCCACTCCCTTGAATCACCCTGTCAACATTAAAAAAACAAAAAGAAATCATTGATTCAGATTAAAAGGCATTGTGTGACTCAAGAGTTGAAAAATATTAAGGATCTCACATTTTCTGTAGATTTGTCCAGTTCTGAATAAAATCAGGTATCTTTCCAGAAAATTGATTGTCACCAATTCGGCTGCATTTTGTAAGGGTAAAATGAAACTGACAGTTAGTTCAGAATCATAATAAACAATAAAGTAGTGATCATGGTAATAATAATTAAAATATACAATATAGGAAGCTTACATATCCTGCAAGGTAGTAAGCTTGGCAAATGTTGCAGGTAACTCTCCAGTAAAGTTATTGGAAGTTAACAGCCTAGATTGACCAAAACAGATTATGAATATAAGCCATGGAATTCAATTTTCAAAGTGCACAGTCAACCAATAAGCATGCACAATCCCACACATTAAGTCTTGAATGCGAAGATAATCAAGTTAAACAAACATCCAAAAGAATTTAGGTCAAAGTGCAAACTTGGTCCTATATCTTTTGTTCAGCTTCCAATTTGGTCTCATATCTTTTTTGTTACACTTTTGGTTCCATATCTTTGGGTCAGTTCCCAATTTGGTCCCATATCATTTTTTGTTGCAATTTTGGTCCCATATTTTTGAGTCAGTTGCAGAATTGGTCATATATCTTTAGATCATGTGCAGAACTGGTCCTATATCTTTGCAAAAGGCAACTAATGGTTGATCCTTTTGCAAAGATATAGGACCACTTCTGCAATTTGAGAAAAAGATATGGAACCTTTTGCAAAGATATGGGACCAAAAGTGCAACAAAAAAAGATACAGGACCAAATTGGGAACTCAACAAAAGATATGAGACCTAATTTTGCACTTTGACCAAGAATTTATTAATGCAGTAATTATGTATGGAAAATCAAACAAAAGCCTTACATTCTTCGAATATGGGTAAGATTCCCAAGCTCTGGAGGAAGATTTCCAGACAATTGATTGAACTCCAGAACCCTAACAAATTTAAGAAAAATTAAAGTTCATCCAAAACAACTCCATAAAATTGAAACAGGAAAATTTTCTTCTGAATAAGATGAATTTGACAGAACTCATGAGTACTCACAAACTCTGGAGGGTGGAAATGTTCGCTATCTCTACCGGGATCGAACCGGTTATCCGATTTCCAAGGAGTGAACTATCGCAATTAAGAAAAATACATCAGTGGATTCATCTTAATTTGACGAATTCAAAATCGTATTCTCTATACTCAAAATCAAATACTCTATATAGAGATATTCTATCTGTAATACATCCAGAAAAAGTAAAATGTGAGAGATAAAATCAAGGAGTACGTACATGTTGACGAGTTTCATGGAACCCCATTGTCGAGGGATTGTGCCGTTGAGGAAATTGCGAGTGAGATCGCTGCACGAAAGAGAAAGAGAATGAAATGAAAATGAAGACTAATATGTCTAAAATTGAAATGTGAAATCTGAAGTTTTCAGAAATACATACATTTCTTGGAGGAAAGGCAGCTTCACCAATTCTGGCGGGAGAGTCCCTGGGAGATTTTGTGCTTTTAGAAGTCTGCATATTATTATGTTATTTTGTAATTGATGAAATCAACATTAATATTATTAGGGCAAAAGTATTAATTTACTCCCCGAATTTTACACCAACTGTCAATTTAGTTCCTAATCTTTTTTTTTCTGTCAATTTTATCCCTAATGTTTTACATTTTGGTTAATTTTATCCTTTGTCAAACTTCTTTCAATAAATTAATAACAAATTGCATCATGTTTTTCAATCTGAGTTAAGATTTGAGTTTTTGTTTCTATCAATTTTACATTACATATCATTAGTCACATAGATTACGTCGTTAATATTTGGCTAAAGTAAGAGCAAATAATAATATTGACCAAAATGTAAAACATCGGGAACGAAATTGACAATAAAAAATGATTGGGATGAAATTGACAATTAATGTAAAGTTTCGTGACGAAGTTAGTGCTCTTTCCATATTAATAGTGTATAAATGGAGAAATATAGCTACCGTTACTTAAAATTTTTATTATTAAAATGGCCAAAACGTAAATTTGGTTTCATATTTTTTTGCTCAGCTTTCAATTTGGTTGTTATATTTTTTTTATTACAGATTTGGTTTCATATCTTTTTTATTGCAGATTTAGTCTCTTATCTTTGGATCAGGTGTGCAGAATTAGTCTCATATCATTAGATTAGGTGGAACTTCTTGCAAAGTTATGGGACCAATTCTCCAACCTAACAAAATGATATGGAACCAAAAGTATAACAAAAAAAATATTCAGGACCAAATTGGGAACTGAACAAAAGTTATGACACTAAATTTAAATTTTGACCTATTAAATTTACCATTTCAAGAATTATTTTCAATTAAAAAAACGAAGACTTAGAAAGTGTTAACAAAAGCCCTTTTCATTAGATCAGTTTGGCATTAATTATTTTAATTCATGGAGTAGTTAGGATAAGTACATCATTAAACTCTATAATTAAAAAAACAAATGCACATCGTTGATCCACTAAAATACCTTTTTCTTTTCTTCAACTCTTTTAAAATAATATGATACATAATACCCAAAAAAGAAAACCAAATATGATACAATTTTATATAAAATTATAAATCGAGAAGCTAACAACTTGATTCATAAAAGATTGGTAAAAAAATCGGTTGGCGCCCTTCATGTTTCGGGTCAATTTCAGTTATGCCCCTAACGTTTATTTTGTGTCAGTTATGCCCTCAACGCTTCTCATTGTTGTCAATTATACCCTAACCTCAATTTTTTGAGCCAAAGTCCTATTTTAATCCTTCAACTTTGTTCAAAGTTCTGTTTTAGTCCCTCAAGTTTGCCTAAAGTCCTACACGGCAACTCTGACGAGTACAAAAACTCTTAATCCAAGGTTTTTTGACCTCCTGAGTTCAATGGCATTCTCCATTTTGCGAAACAATGGCTGGCAAGCCGCCGAAATATTACACAAGCGCCGAAAAATCATATTTTCGGTCATTTTTTCGCAAAATGCAAGCTTCCATTGAACTCAGGAGGTCAAAAAAACCTTAGCTAAGGAATTTTTGTAGTCGTTGGAGTCGTCGTGTAGGACTTTGGGAAAACTTGAGGGATCAAAATGAAACTTTGAGCAAACTTCAGGGACCAAAATAGAACTTTGGGCCAAAATAATTAAAATTATAGTATAATTGACAACAATGTAAAACGTTGAGTGCATAACTAACACAAAACAAACATTAGGAGCATAACTGAAATTGAGCCTAAACGTTAGCGAGATCAACAGATCTTTTGCCAATCTTTTATGAACCAATTGTTAGCTTCTCGATTTATAATTCTATATAAAATTGTATCATATTTGTTTTTTTTTTTTGGGGTATTATGTATCATTTTATTTTAAAAGAGTTGAAGAAGAGAAAAAGGTATTTTAGTGGATCAACGATGTGCATTTGTTTTTTTAATTATAGAGTTTAATGATGTACTTATCCTAACTACTTCATGAATTAAAATAATTAATGTCAAACTGATCTAATAAAAAGGGCTTTTGTTAACACTTTCTAAGTCTTCGTTTTTTCCCTTCCAAAAGATTTTATCTAGATTGTAGACAAGCTGTTGTGATGAGGAAGGAAGGAGTTGAAATTAAAGAATTATTGAAGAGAGAGAGAGAGATACATGTTAGTGACGTGACAAAGTGTGCCATTTTGGAAAGTACAATTGCAGATGACAGCATTCTCGTTTCCTTTGACTTGAACAGAGGATGTCCAGTTCTGTTTTCCACTACATGGATCTACGCTGAAATCCCAATCTTTCTTTCCCAGTTTCCCACCTATCTCCTTCAAAGCTTCCACTATACATATATATATATATAACACAAACACCCCACATATATGCATAAATAACTAGCTATAATATGAAACATTAACAATAAGTCAAGGTCATATAGATTCTCTATACTGCAGTACAAATATAATACAGAGAGAGAAAGCACGGTTAGAAAGAAAGTGTCAGAAGTCTGGGATCGCACTTGTACTTTTTCTTTCAATATGGATCCTTTATAATACATTATAGCTTATAGGTGTAGATGAGAGAGAAATAACAAATATAGAGAGAAAGTCTCATTAACACTTTCTCTCTCTCCCCTACTCTTTTCTCTCTTATCACTACACTCAATATGGATCTAAACTGCTTTTTATCTATAATTGTTTCTTTTTCTTTCAGTATTACAATATAGTGCGCTATAGAGGATTCAAATTCATAAGTTACTCCTAGATAAAACTTATTATTTGGTCTTTGGATAAACAACTAATCAGTCCTTGAATAATCAAAACATACTATTCAATCATTGAATTATTGCAATTGTCAACAATTTGGTTAATGGGTTAAATTGAGTGACCAAAATGTACAAATTCAAGGACCAAATAGTATAAATTTAGTATAAGTTCAAGGTTCAAAAAGTATGAAATTTGTTCAAATTCAAGGACCAAATAGTATTAATTTACTGTAAATTCCAGGAATAAAAAGTATAAAATCAATTCAAACTCAGAGATCAAATAGTATTAATTTAGTACAAATGTAGGGATCAAAAGTATAAATTTAGTTCAAATTCAGGGATCAAATCGTCACTAGGCAACAAATAGTTGATAATTGAAATATTTCGTGAATCAAATTGCCTATTTTGATTATTCAAGGAATGAATAATTGACTCAATGTAAATTGAAAGATCAAATAATATATTTGATCTTAATGATATAGATACGTACCTTCATCTTGTGGAAGAGTGGCTCCAAAAGCTGAAGAAACGAAGCAAGAGGAAACAAGAACAACAAGAAGGAAGAAAGAACTGAACATGTTCATGAATATCATCTTTATGCGATCTTTCAGGATTGATTTAGAATATATACATATATATTGATGAGATCATTAGAGAGACAGAGTTCTTAATTACGTGTGAAATTATAAGGGCACGTAGTATATATATAAGACTTTTGAGAGATGGAATATTGATAACTGATGAAGAAGCTAGCTAGCTAGTTATGAAATTGAATCAAATAAAATGGCATTCCCACACGAATATACGAAAATTAGAGATGTGAAGGTAGGTGGTTGACGATGACCTTGATTTGATTAATTAAACATATATAGAGGACCCACAAAGGACAAAGTCAACTTTCTTGAAAACAGTACATTGCCAACTTGTGTGTATGTATATGAGCAAATGGAATATATATATGTAGAGAAACTAGCTACTTGAATTATATATACTCAATCATATGGGTGCGTGGGAATCTTGGTATACATAATTGGTCAATATTTTACTTTGGTCTTTAATATCTATTCTAAATTCTATTTTGGTTCTTCATATTTTTTCTGCTCCATTTTACTCCTTAGTATTTCTCAAAAGCTTTTTTCTTGTTCTTAACTACTAAATGTGATTATTATATCTTTCTCATCTCAAATCCAAATTCGACGAAATCGGATCTACGAATTACTTTGGCGAGTTATTTCTATTCTTAGTTAGGACTGTTGGCAAACAAGGTTAAATTGAATCTAAACTCGAGTCTAAAAGTAGGCCGCTCATTCATAAAGTTGGTCATATTTCTTGTGTACGAATATAACGAAATTAAAGCCACAATTATACTTAACAAGATTTTTCTTTATCTAGTCGGTGTCGTCAATAAAAAATGTAGTCAAATAGTACTCTAAAAATTAGTATTTATCTTTTGACTAAATCCAATTTGAGTACTATTTGATCTCGTTTGATGATTCGTCCAATTGGGTAGATAAAGAACTTGTCAAGACTAACTCACAGCTCCTATTTCGTTGCATTCGTACTAGAAATGATCGAGAGATATAAATGTCTAATTTCATGGAATTATAGTGGCCCACTTTCGAACCCAATTTCAATCCTAACTTGAAATCGTTTATCAACAATCTCAATTAGACAGAGAAAGAGCTCTTAAGTAATCGGTAGCTTTAATTTTGTCATATTCAAACTTAAAATGAGAGAAATATAACCATATTCAGTAATTAGTTAGGGACAAATCGTGAAAATAATTAAGGACCAAAACGAAATTTTTGGGAATCACTAAAGATCAAAACAGAATAAAAAAATATTAGATACTAAAATAAATTTAAAATAAACATTAGTCTATAATTATATGGGTTTTATTAAGTCTATCTGTCTTTTTTTTCCACCATCATGAATATTATTATTAAGAATAAAAAATAAAATAAAGAAGGGGGGCATACTAAAAAGTTACCCCTTCAGAACTCTAATGTTTTATAACAAAAAATTTAATTATGCACTACTAAAAAAAATTATAATTTTTTTTTTGGCCGAAAAAAAATTATAATTCTATATAGAGAAAAGAGAAAGAATGATAGCGGGAAGAGAATATTAGTTCAATTTTATAAGTCTAGCAGGTTTGGACTCTCAACTCTCAAGTCTCACCTCACAATCTCACATCCATATACCATTGCCAAAATTAACATGTTAATTGTGAATTGAGGTTTGGGTGTCATTGAAATATATATATATATATATATATGTGTGTTATAGGGAAAATTCTCAAATTCGTCCCATATGTATGGAGTAGATTTTCAAATTGGTCTCTTATCTTTCATTTGTTCCAAATTGATACTATATGTTTCTATAATGTTTCAAATTGGTTCTAAAAATTTTTTCGAGACACAATTTGACTTCATTTGTTAGCGATCTAAATTGGACAGAGAAAGAACTCTTTGAGAGTTAGCATATAATTTCAAATTCGTCACATACGGACTTCGAACGAGAGAAATATGAATAATTTCACATGTTTGACCGTGAAACGAGTTGCTCAGTTTTTGGACTTAATTTGACCTCATTTGTTGATGGTTCTAAATTCCTCCTCAAAAGAAAGTTTTGGCTCTGAATTTATCGCATTTGAACTTAAAATAAGATAGATATTACCACATTAACTATTTTAGGGACCAATTTGAAACAACATGAAAATATATAGGACCAATATGAAACAAATGGAACATAAGGGACCAATTTAAAATCTACCTCATACGTAAAGGACCAATTTGAGACTTCGGCCTGTGTTATATATATATATATATATATATGTAGAGCTTGAATATGTTTGAAAAGATATACAACCCTAAAAGTTATGCGAGCCAACAACTCTCCATCTAACTAAAAAAAAATAAAAATTGTACGTATGACAAATAAGCTCTTCTAAATTTGTCCATAAGTGTTGTTGTGCTTGCTTGTAATGACAACAATCCTTTAATTAGGCAATGAATTTCTTGGGCTGTAATAGCCAGTTTCAAAAAAATAAAAAATTAATTTGTCCATATATACAAACTAGTCCTAAAATTTATGTTTACAAAATGAATCATCAGTTATTTTAAAAAGATATAGTTGAATGATGTGAAGGAACTGACGTCCGTTACTATTATGGCTTTCAAGAATAAAAAAGTGATAAATTTTTTTTCCCAAATTGTCAATTTATATGTTTTTGCTTTTATGAAAACACTTTATATTTTCTTTTATAAGATTTCTCAATAAAAGAATAACGTACAAGTGATAAAAATTGTGTGCTAGATCAATTTATTATAATAAAAAAGTAGTATTAATATGAGTAATATTATAGAGGAGATCAAAAATATAAAAAAAAATATTAATTATTAGAGAAACTTAATAGCTAAGATGTAAAGAGAAATTTATGCAAATGTTTGGTCAAAGCCTCAAATTGGTTCCAAATGTATGGGGTAGATTTCAAATTGATAAATGTCTCATTTGTTTTAAATTGGTCTTACATGTTTCTATAATTTTTTAAATTGGTGAAAGGTTAATGAATATTTGATCATCTCTCTCTTATTTCAAGTTCAAAGATGAGTCTAGAGCTACAAGTTATTACTTTTTATGAGTATTTTCTCTATCAAGTTGGGGCCGTCAACAAACAATAGGTCAAATCAATTTCCAAATAAACAAAGTTTGATACTATAAAGTCAAATAAACAAAGTTTGTCATATTTTTTTTTATTTCAAGTTCAAATGCGATAAGTTTGATGCTATATTTTAATTTTTGAAGATCGAGTTCTTTCTCAACCTAGTTAAGACCATTAATAAATAAGGTTAAATCGCATCTTAAAAGTTTGTTTGTGATTAATTTAATAAATTATAAAAATATGTACGACTAATATGAAACAAATAAAACAAAAGTTGAAATTATGAAAACATCTAAGACCAATCTAACACTAATTAGGCTCTTATATGTTACTTAATCCCTATATATGATATGGGGTGGACAAAAAATAAAAGCAATTCCAGTTAATGCAATTACACTTCTAATTTGTTGATTAAGGCTATATTTAGCTAATTAAGGTTAAGAAAATCCTTAAATGCAATCTACCTTAAGTTTGGTAGAGAAAATACTCAAATCCAATTAATCATCATTTGATGGTTTTGTTTCGGCCAAAAAAAAAAATCATTTGATGGTTTTGGATTACTGAATTCCAAACTAACCCATTCTATATTTTGACCTTTTTTTTTCAGAAATTCTATATTTTGACCTTGAAACTGTGAGTTTTATAGTACAAATGGCGAAGTTATTACTTATTTTATAAGGTACTTAAAAAATTATTTTCCTGACTGTCAATCCTCAAGATTAAATAGTATAAATGGCGAAATTATTTTATGTCTTCAGCTGTATAAATCATAGAATGGGTAATAGATACAATGTCAATGAAGTAAAGTTATGATAACTGTAAAGTGATAGATAACTGCAAAAAGTAATAGATAAACTGTATAGTCTAACAAACATACAATGTCAATGAAGTAAAGTAATAGATAACTGCAAAGAATAAATAAATAAATAAAATTGGTGGTGAAAAATGAAAATGCATCACAGGATGATATATTACGCGTTAAACTACAAAATCCATTGGTCACCTCATCAAATTGGTTAAATTTGTGGAGTTTACTTCATAATTTTGAGTAAATTCGGTACAAACTCGAAAATGACCTGAATTAGAGTAAACTCATAAACTCGCATGAATTTTAAAAGTGGATAACTCGTTTCACAGTTAAACAAGTGAAATTGATCATATCTCTCGTTTAAAGTCTGAATGCGACAAATTTGAAGCTATGTGCTAACTCTTGAAGAGTTATTTTTCTGCCTAGTTAAGATCGCTAGTAAATAAGGTTAAATCACATTTGATCTCAAAAGTATTTTTGGGATCAATTTAAAACATCATAAAAATATATATGAATCTTCTGAAACAAATGAAAAATAAGGGACCAATTTGAAACCTACCTCATACATAAAGGACCAATTTGAGACTTAAATAAAATCATGCGTTTCAAGATCCTCAAATACAAAGAATCCATCCTCCGGAATATCGTCAAATTTGGGAGTGGATCTGCTGAATTTTGAAAATGATAAAGTGTAGTGAAGTATGAAACTCAATGATAATTGAAGGAATGGATGGAGGAATAGATGGTTGAGATTCATACTTCACCATACTTTATCACTCCCATAATTCAGCAGATCCACTCCCGTCAAGTTTGGGCTTTATCGTTTTCTTTTTCTCGCCTAACTTTTTGTTCTTTATCAAAAAAAATAAAAGAAAAATCAATGAATCAAAACTCAATAGTATTAGAATTAGTGTTAGTGGTATACATCTGACAAACTATACAAGAGATTGAAACTTTCACCTACCCAGAATGAAGCTCTAGTATTATATATTATTATGGTCTATCTTCTTGTGGCCTCTTAAGGCTTGGCCTCAAATAGGCTATTTTTTTTTTGTTTTATGAAACAAATAGGCTATTTATTTTTTTTTTTTGGTCAAACGCAATGCAATAAAACAAACAGCAGAGCAAAGCCCGAGCCACAGGGAGACCAAGCAGGGAAAGGAAGAAAAGACAAACCAAACAACCCCCACGCTCCCAGGGAAACAACCCACTCCCCAGCTCCCAGGCAACAGACCTGAGAGGCCAGACTCCACACTTACCTTCCCGCCAGAGCAGAACGAGAAGACCTACAAACAGCAGCATCCGAAAGTAACACTGCTCTAATGGGCAACGGAAGCAGCCAGGTCCAGTTAATAGGTAACTGATCACGCAGGACCATTCTCGCCACCAGATCAGCCACTCTGTTTGTCGTTCTTCTCGCCCATCTGACTTCCCAGTTTACATGACTCGCAAGAAGCTCCTTAATTCTGTGAATCCGACTAGCAGCACACCAGGGAAAACCCCCTTGGAGACAAGCAGCAGCAACCTCCTGGCAGTCCGTCTCAACAACCATCTTCTCCAGACCCAGAGAATCCGCCATCAGCACCCCAAACATAACAGCTTCCGCTTCAGCCTCCAAGGCCGAATTGCAGGGAAACTTCCTAGCAAATCCAGATAGAAAATGGCCTCTATGATCTCTAATAATAACAGCCAAACCCCCATAACCATGAGCAGCATCCCATGAAGCGTCCACATTGGCTTTGATAGCACCCTCTGGAGGGGGGCACCAGGAGCCAACCTGAGCAGCAGGAGAGGTGTGACTAGTAGATAGGTCCTCATGACGAACAGAGGCAGCGTACAAACCGGATTCCTCCACGGCAGCATGGATAACTCTCAACAGATCCACAGGCCTTCCCTCAAACAGCCATTTATTTCGGTCAACCCAAATGAACCACAGGGTGTATATGAGAACTGACACTACATTTTCAAACTCCCCCCCATCACCTTTCAGCTTGTGCAAGATATTCTCCAGCCACCCCCTCACATCCCCCACAGGCCCGTTGTCACAAACCAACTGAAGGGGAGAACCAAACCAAACCGGTTTAACCCAATCACACCCTGTAAAAAGGTGAAGAGAAGATTCCGAAGCCATCAAGCAGACCGGGTAGATATCATCATTACCACATTTTCTCTTTTCCAAGTTAACCTTTGTTGGCAGGGCATTTGATAACAATCTCCACATAAAGTGTTTAATCTTCGGTTGAACCCTCGCTCCCCATACCAACCTCCAGACCCATTCATCATCAACCGGGCAAGACGGAGAGGGATGTTGAGAGCCTTCCAAATCCGCGGCAGCAGCATGGTATCCAGACTTAACCATGTAGCAACCATCCTTGGTCAGAGGCCAAATCGGGGTATCCTTTGACAGGTAGCTATGGATTGGCGTAGCCCTTATCTCCTTCACCACTTCAGGAGGGAATAAAGATGTAGTTTTCCTGATGTCCCAATCCACAGAATCATTCCTCAACAAGTAGGCCACCGTCAAGTCACTATCACCCCTCGGCAAACTCCAGATGCGCTGACCAGATTGCAACCACCTGTTGCCGCAAATCTTCACACTCTCCCCATTTTTGATCAGCCAAGCCTTATGTTTGTTGACAAAGTCCCTACCCTGAATAAGGCTCTGCCATCCCCATGAGGCATTCTGCCTTCTCTTTGCTTCCCAAATTGTACATGAAGGAAAATAAATACCCTTTAGAACCTTGGCCCACAGAGCATTAACATTCCCATGGAGCCTCCAAACTTGTTTAGCTAACAGGGTCGTGTTCATCGCATGCAAGTCCCTGAATCCCATTCCCCCCTTTTTTTTAGGTTGAGTTAACAGGCCCCAGCTCTTCCAATGGATCCCCCTCTCCTTCCCCGCTTGTCGCCACCAAAAGTTTGCAATCAAACTCGAGACCTTTAAGCAAAAAGTCTTGGGCAACATGAAGAGAGACATGATATAATTGGGTATAGCCTGAATCACTGACTTGATCAACACTTCCTTGCCCGCGGGAGATAAGAACTTTTCTTTCCAACTCTGCAATCTCTTCCATATTTTGTCCTTGAGCCACGTCAAAGCTTGGGTCTTTGAACGCTGCCACTCCCCAGGAAGACCCAAATATTTAGCAATGCTAGAACCCTGTTACATGCCCAAAATGCGAGATATCTCCCCTTTAACACTGTCCTTCACCCCACTCCCAAAACAAATCACGGACTTAGCGGAGTTAATTCTCTGACCAGATACTATAGAATATCTATTTAAGATCGACAGGATTTGATATTCTTCCGCCACTGTCGCCGAGGTTGCAATCATTGTATCATCTGCAAACAATAAGTGGTGCACCGGTGGAGCTAACCTGGCCAAAGAGATACCGGAAATACACTCTGTTCTATGCCCCTCATTCAGCAAGCATGATAACCCCTCCGCATCGATGATGAACAAATAAGGGGACAATGGATCCCCCTGCCGAATACCCCGACCCGGCACTATAACTTGCCCCAAACTACCATTAAACTTTATCCGATAGGTGACCGAAGTGACGCATTCCATAACCATGTCTACCCAGTGTTGGTGGAAGCCTAAGGCCAGCAACATCTCCTTAATATATCCCCATTCCAACCTGTCGTATGCTTTGCTCATATCTAACTTCAGCACCATCGACTTATCACAACGACCCCTCTTCTTCTTTAGAGCGTGAAAAATCTCATGCACAATACTGACATTGTCCTGTATCTGTCGACCCCTCACGAAAGCACTCTGATTCTCGGAGACGATATCCCCCAGAATGCTCCTCATACGGTTAGCCATCACCTTTGACACTATCTTGTAGATGAAGTTGCAGCAGCTTATAGGTCTAAACTGGCCTATCTCCTCAGGGTTATCCACTTTGGGCACCAAGGTTATCTGTGTATCATTTATGCCTTCCGGCATTTTTGCATTCGCGAAGAAATCCCTAACCCACGCAACCACATCCTGCTTGACCGTATCCCAGTTATGTTGGAAGAAAAGACCATTTAAACCATCCGGGCCCGGGGCTTTATTTGTGCCGAGACCAAACACCGCAAACTTGACCTCCCTTTCGTCAACCTCCCTCAAGAGCACCCTATTCATCTCCTCTCCCACCCTGGGGTTGATAAGGTTCGTAAATGTCACGGTACTGACGGGGTTAGAAGATTTAAATAAGTTGGCAAAATGTGAGTTGATCAGCCCTTCCAAATCCCCCATGTCAGAAACCCAATCCCCACCTTCATTCCGCAGCCGAGAGATCTTATTATGGATTCTCCTTTGGACAGTAGATGCATGAAAATAGCGAGTATTCCTGTCCCCGTGTTGGAGCCAATTGATTCTCGCTCTGTCTTGCCAGAAACGCTCTTCTTGGTCCCATAATTTCTCAATCTCCATTCTACACCTCCGTTGTTCCGTCAGGTTCTCAGTCGTGGGGGGGGGGGGGGGGNGGGGGGGGGGGGGGGGGGGGGGCATTACTCAGGTAAGCAATACGTTTCTTCATTCTACCAATCTCCACGTCTGCCCTTTTAAACTTTTCCCGGCTCCAATCCTGCAGACACCTAGACACCCCGGAAATCTTTTGACGGATTCCGGCATCACCTGGCTCCCCCCACCCGAGTTTGACCATATCTGGTAAATCCTCCCTGCTTTCCCAACAGCTCTCATATTCAAATGCTCTCGGTCTTCTAATTCCAGCAGATACAAGACTGACTACCATAGGGGAGTGGTCTGACCCAATCGCCGGCAGAGCCTCGACACTAAGATCAGGGAATTGGAGTAGCCATCTAGCATTGACAAGAAGCCTATCTAACCTTTCCCTAACATTCCCTTCGAGCCTGTTGTTGCTCCACGTAAACTTACAACCTTTAGAATCTACATCCATCAAGTTGTTATCGTCGATGAAGCTTCTAAAGAGGTCTATCTGACGCTGGTCGTGGGGCCTGACCCCATCCTTTTCATGTTGGTACATTATTTCGTTAAAATCCCCCAAGCAAGCCCAAGGATACAAATCACCTGGATTACAGTTTGATAAAACATTCCACACAGTGCCCCTCAGAGAGGGGTCAGGATCACCATAAACACCCGAAAAATAGAACGAAGAGGCCATTTCATTCATATCCACCCTAACATGGATGAAGTTTTTACAACTGGACAAAATATTTACATCAATACTAGCCTTCCACAAAAGAGCCAGACCGCCTGAACGGCCATTGGCATCAACAGAAAAGACATGATCAAAATACAGAAGCCTACTTATACGGGCCACCTTACTACGCTTGGCCTTAGTTTCACACAGAAAGATGAGACTCGGAGTGTATCGGGAGACTAGCTCCCTCAGAGCCCGAACTGTGGAGGCCACTCCAATGCCTCTACAGTTCCAGGCCATTATGTGGCTCATGGCCCCTGTTGGGGCTGATTAAGGCTCGCCTCCACAGCCTCAGCAGTATGCCTTTCCTCTTCTTCCTCGGTTTCCATCTCTGCTTTTCCAACAGCCCTTTTTTTCTTCGCTTCGTATTCATCTTCTTCTTCTTCCGCTCCCCTGATTCTTTTCAAGGTTAGCCGCGCCTGAAGCGAGACCAACAGGTCTTCATCCTCTACTGCCTTCCCTGAATTCGCCACCTCTTCCTCTTCATCTCCATCCTCGTGCGATTCATCTTCCGGAAATTCCACTACATAGACGGCCCTATTCTCCTCTTTACCCTCCAATCTAGCCTTCCATATTACTAAATCCTTCCCCACCTCTTGGCCTGCTCCCGTATTAAACTGGGCCTTGACGAGATTCTCCCTGCCTCCTGCTATTTGCCCCATGTCGAGATCCATGTCCTGGCCCAACATCCCCCCCTCACCTCCTTTCTTTTTTTGGCATAGATGGGCCCATCTCTTCGAGAAAAGTGGCTGGTTTTGTAAAGCCCATTCCTTCCCTCTCTATTTCCAGACTAGTTACCTCCCCCAGCCCCAAAATTATACGATCAGGCCCCTGTTTCAAGTCCAAACGGGTTGTACTTGGGCCTGGCTTCTGGGAGCTCCCTCTAGGCCCAATATCCACTTCGGTTTCCTTCCCACACATCCGTTTCGCTTTCCCGAGGTCCCCTTCCCCCTTCTCCTTCCTTCTGCTACACACTTCCTGTTGTGATTCATCTGTCCCTTCAATCCCCGACTCTTGGTGCGCCGGCATATCTTCTCCCTGCCAACCTTTCTGACTGTAAGTACCTTCCCCATATCCCTTCTTGTCCTTTCTAATCTGCCATGTACTGTCCCTGCTGTACTCTTTCCTACCATCCTTTGCCTGCGCGTGGTCCTCACCTTCCTCTCGAACTGGATGCCTCATCTACAAAATCGTCGCTGCTCTATCCTTCAACGGTGGCACCCCCAGGGCAGGTCCATATCGGGGTCTCTCCGGATTCCACTGAGCCATAACCTTCTCTTCGTTACATTCCCGCTGCCCGTGTCCGATTCTTCCGCAGCTATAACAAAAATCTTGCAGCTTTTCGTAGTGAATCCAAATCCATGTTTTTGGCAGGTCAGTCCTCGGCAACCAAAACCCATTTGTCAAAGGTTTTGTTATGTCCACCTGAATTCGAGCCCTCATGAATCCCCTAACTATCTTGTTTTCCACGAAAGGGTCTTCCACTTCCTCCACCTCCCCTACCCTCTCAGCAATTTTCCTCGCATTATTTATGGAGAACCACTCCAGGGGTACCCCATGAATTTGGATCCAAAAAGGACAGAAACTGAAGTCAATCTCATGTATAGTCAGTTCCGGAGTCCAATACTTCAGGCATAGAAGACTCCCCAGAATATTCCATGGAGCACCCGCCATGATTTTCCTTGGTGTAACCGGCTCCGAGAAGTTGAAAAGATAGGTATTAGTAGCCAAATCGATAATGTTCAGACTTTTTGGAGACCCCCAACTCTTCAGAATCATACTTTTTGTCACTTTCTTATTGAGAGCTTTGTCCGTAATGATCCTCCCCACCAACGCATGCTTTGCTATCTCCACCGACCTCGCTCTGTTCGTCTCTAGCTGTATAGTCTCACCCTCTGGATCCTCCATCTATCAACGTACAAGGCTGGTATGGGAACACTGGCCACAGATTACAGAGCCCTCTCCTGACCAAAGAGGCAGACTCACACTCTCTCCTAGGATACGAGAGAAAGACACTCTCTCACTAACTTAGAGAGAGGATTAAAAGCCCTTTTTTAGGCTATTTATTGATCTGATATATTTTATTGACAAGTATTATATTGATAAAAAACTTAATTATACATAAATTTAATAATATTTATATCAATAAAAATATATAATTTGATTTATTTATTAACAAAATATCATTTTAATTAAAATTATATTTATATTTTATGTATTTTTTTTTCAGATGAAAATAATAAAAATAATAGTATATACATACACATGAATACTTTGTATATATATTATATAAAAAAAAAAGTATATTTAATAGTAAAAATATAATAAATATGTAGTAAAAGTTTTTTAAAAAATGCATGAAAGTACCCTAGATTGGACCAAGTTATGTGTCAAACTCAAGACCTGATATGGTTCGATCTTAGAGCAAGCCTGATTTTAAAAGGCAAAAGACTCTTTTGTACCCCTAACGTTTGAGCTCAGTTTTAGTTATGCTCATAACATTCGTTTTGTGTCAGTTATGCCCCTAATGTGAAACGTTGGTGTCAATTATACCCTAACTTCAATTGTTTTTGGGCCAAAGTCCTATTTTGATCCCTCAAGTTTGCTCAAAGTTCTATTTTGGACCCTCAAGTCTCTAGCTAACTTTCCGACGAGATACACGGCGGCCCCGACAACTATGAAAACTCCTAATCCAAGGTTTTTTAACCTCCTGAGTTCAATGACAGCCTCCATTTTGTGAAAAAATGACTGGCAAGCCGTTAAAAAATTACATAGTCGTCGAAAAATTACACAACCGCCGAAAATCATATTTCCAGTCATTTGTTCGCAAAATGAAGGCTGTCATTGAACTCAGGAGGTCAAAAAACCTTGGATTAAGAGTTTCCGTAGTCGTCGGGGTCGCCGTGTATCTCGCCAGAAACTTCGCCGAGACTTGAGGGACCAAAACAAAACTTTGAGCAAACTTGAGGGACCAAAATAGGACTTTGACAAAAAAAAATTGAGGTTAGGGTATAATTGAAACATTCACATTGGGGGCATAATTGACACAAAACAAACGTTAGGACATAACTGAAACTGACCCTAAACGTTAGGGGCACGAAAGGGTCTTTTGCCATTTCAAAATTATGACTGGACCAACTGGGCTCATTAATTTGTGCCTTTAATAGGAATACTTAATTTATGAGAATGTTTATTCAATCTATGTATCAAATATAAGAATTGAATATTATATATTTTAGTTTTTGAGATTATTTTTTAATTCATATACCAAGCGCATCCTAATTATTTCTTCTCTTTTATTTTTATTGATAAAATGAAAGGAGAAGGTTTTTTCTTTAATCATGGAAACTCCGTCTTAAAAAAAAAATTGGTCTTTTCTTAGTAGGTGATGAACTAGGCCTTGGCCGGGGGTTATTACCTAGTTCAGATGAGGCAACTCTGGGTTGAAGGTTACCTGCAAATCAATGAATGCACAGGGTGGCCCTCCGATTCACCTCTGATGCTTAAGTCAGTAATCTGGGTTGCTCAAGGATACCAATTAATTGAGTATTAGAGCGTACCTTGGCCAGTGTGGAGGTTTAACCTTTTTATACTAGTGGAGAGCAATCTGGTGTGATCTTACCATTAATGCTCTGATGTTGATTGTGATCTTTGGTTGATCTGAATGTGATCCTTGGCTCCCATGTTACTTCCTTATTTGTGCAAGGTGCCTTGATGGTGACGACCAGTCAAGGCAGAATCTGTGAGTAGGATCTCTTGGATGATTGTCTTGATTGACTGTGGATCTAGATTAATCATGGATTGATCCTTGATTGGTTACTGATTGATTATGGGATGTTTCCTTATTCCTTACGGTCCCTTGCCATGGAGGCGTCCACACTCCTTATCGTATCGGGCGTCCTTACCCTATCAGGGCGTTCTTGCCCTTGCAAGACCCCCTGTGGGCCAGTGACATACTGAGCCTGGGGTACCACTCGTCATTTGGGCCTCCTAATTATTGGTCCTATTATCACTAGTCCCACCAAAAGAATCAGAGCTCTGTCCCCATTAGTGGAGTCCCCAACGATGGCGCTCTCAGTATTTTATATGCTACGGACGCCATGTGGAAGGGCGCTCTTGGTTTTAACTTGGAGAGTTATGACGGTTGTAACTTTGTATGTTGTGGCGCTCTCGGATTTGGTGTTACCAAACCCTGTCTCTTCATTTTGTTTGCTGACGTCACGCGTCACACTTCCCTTTGCACATCGTGGTCACGTGGCAGCTCCTGATTGGCTGTTACTCCCATAATGATGGTAGAACGCGGATTGAGGGGGGGCGCAATAAATGCATGTTTTTGGTTTCCGAAATCAACTTTTTCAAAACCGCCATTTTCCTCACTTCCCTCTCATTTCATACTTCTTGATCTTCTCCTACCTTTCTCTCTCTTTCCTTTTCTCTGGTTTTTCTCCTCGGAACTGTTCCTCTGTACTGTGATTTGTGCACCACCATCCGCTGCTTTTCTCCGGCATTTGCCATTTATAGTTTCAGGTAATTGTTCCGGTACTATTTCTGCCGTTTGTTTTAATGATTTTTGTATTTTTTATTTGAGTTTTACTCATTGCGTTCTTCGTAGTTCTTCGAGTTCTTCGCGGAACTTCAACCTTTTTCCAATTTGGATTGAGCTTTTTGCTGAACGGACGTCTGTCAATTAAAACAGCCACAAGAGTGTGACTCCAGTATGATCTGTTCATATCAATGTACTGATGATTGAACTCCACCACCGGAACCCGAGCAGGACGATGCCCCGACGGAGGGTGAGGGTTCTCAGCCATTTGGGCATCATGAGCTTCCTCTCTATCTATTCCATCTTCAGAATCACTAGAATCACTGCAACCTATTTCTCTCTGGTTGTTAGACATTTTCTGTTTCGAAGATGGAATGGCATGGTAGGAGTGATGGAGCTTTCTCTTCTTAAAATGGTGCGTGGGAGACATACTGGGGATAGGGAAGCGGCTACAAAATGAATGATTAGCAAAGGGGGATGTTAAGTGGTCTGAAGCAGGGGAAGGAAAGCGGGGATTGGGTGGAAGCAAAGAGGAAACGTATAACAGTTGAGAAGAAATAAAAACCAGATATCAGCCGTAATTAAGATAGGAGAGAGAGATAAGAAATGATTAAAGAGTAAGTAAGTTAAGCAGAAAAGACAAGGAGAGAAATCGTCTCGGCATCTAAGGGGTAAGATCCAGACAACATAGACACTAGAGGGAAGCCAAAAATTAATTGATGACCAGGTGGGAGTGAGATTTATGATTCGGTGTAGGGATATAGGCATTTAATGCTTCAGGATGAGGAGTGATGGCGAGTGGTGGAAAAAAGATGCTATCAGGAACAAGATGAACAACTCTAAGAAAAGTTAGGGTTTAAGCGATAAAAAGAGGATAAGCGATATTTGATGCGGGAAAAAACAACAAGAGAAAAGGACAAGCAGTTTTTTAATGATTTAGATAGATGTTACCCGGCCGAGAAGAGGTGGCTATTTTAACAAAGGAGCGATAGTAGTCACATGACAAGAACTCACTGAGAGTTGAAATTGAGAGAACTCACTAAGAGTTTTTCATTTGTTGTGTTGTATTCTTTCCGGATTTATTCACACATTTTATCTTATAATTTTACTAAGATTAAATGGATATTTTGGTCCTCAAATTATGAAGTTAGTTTGAGGACCAAAATGAAACTATCATCATAGTGATGTGAAATAATGAGCAAAGGACATATTTTAAAGATTTGAGGCCAAATCCATTTAAAGAGAGAGGGGATGATGCGAAACACCTAGTCAAAGGTTCATTGCAAATTCTAAATGGTCTCTACTCTCACAAGTTGGATAAACCAAACTCACAAATATCATAAAACTGAAATCTCAAATCTGAAATTACAAAGTGTTGAGGGAGTATTTACACTCCATGATAAAAGAAACCCTAATGGGTCATAAAACATTAAACCCAACTAATAAAACCCTAATGAACTTTTAAACATAAAGCCCAACTAATTAAAATAATAAAGCTGATTTAATTGTCTTAAAAATACTAATAGACTTCACATAATTCAGCCCAAAACTTAATAAAATTCGTACTAAAATATAACCCAAAATAAAAACAACATTTAAAGCCCAAAATATGACTATTTAGGCCAAAATGAGTCTTCATATATGTAGCACTTGGTCCAAGCTCTTTAAATTCATGTATTTGAGCCCAAAATAGGTTGTATAGCTCCACATTCTGCCCATATCAAGCAAATGACGTTTTCAACAATATTTGTTGGCATACTTGATATTTTCTTTTTGCCAAGCCTCTTGAATTAGCTCATATAAAGTCTCTTTAATCCATTTAGCTTCTTATGTTGCAATTAGACCATTTGGAATTTGCAATGAACCTTTGGCTAGGTGTTTCGCATCATGTTTCACATCACATAGTTTAAGGACCAAAATAAAACTAACTTGATAGTTTTAGGATCAAAATGACGATTAAACCTATTAATAATATATAAGAAAAACAATATATTGGCCCCCTAATTCAAAATCCTTGCTCCGCCAATAGAGAACTCCACTTAGAGACATGACTCATGAAATATGTCCCTTGATGATTTATTTAATTGCAACAATTAAATTTAGGCTATTTTTTTATCTTATATATATTCTTTTGACAAGTATATATTGATAAAAAATTAATTATGCATGAATTTAATTACTTAATAATATTTTATCAATAAAAATATATAATTTAATTTCTTTATTAACAAAATCTCATTTTAATTCAGATCATGTTTATATTTTATGTACTTTCTCATGTGAAATTAATAAAAAATAATACATACATACATACTTGTATCCTTTAAATATATATATTTCATAAAAAAAAAGATATTTAATAGTAAAAATATAAATACGTAGTAAAAAATTCTAAAAAAAATGGAAGTAGCCTAGGTTGGGACCAGGTTTAATTGCTAAATTCGGGACTCGACTTGGTTCGATCTTAGACCAAACCCAATTTCAAAATTATGACTAGACCAATTGGGCTTGTGTCGTATGTGTCTCTAATATACTTAATTTTTGAGAATGTTTATTCAATCTATGTATCAAATACAGGAAATTTGAGAGATTGACGTTTTGTGAGAAATTCATAATGATATATAACTAATAGTAGGCCAAATTGTAAATTTGGTCCTATATATTTTTTTGTTACACTTTTGGTCTCATATCTTTGGTTCAGATCTCAATTTGATCCTATATCTTTTTTTGTCATAGATTTGGTCCTCATATCTTTGGGTTAACTGTAGAATTGGTCTTGAAGTAGTCTGATATCTTTACAAAAGATATGAGACTAGTTATGTGACTTGACCAAAAGATATGAGACAAAAGATGATGAGATCAAATTGGGACCTTTTGCAAAGATATGAGACCAAAAATGCAACAAAAAAGATGAGACCAAATGTGCAACAAAAAAATACATGCATGATAATCAAGATCGAGATCTTAAATCATTAGATCGTGTAAGATCGAGATCATGATAAGGTTTGCCAAATCGTACATAAGATCTGAAATGACTGAGATTGTAATGAGACCGCGATTTTTTGGGTAGGATCGTAAGATCGCATGATCTTGGAGATCTTGGTCAGATTTTGAATTTCTGTCTTTTCCTTAGCATTTTGACATTTTTTTTTAGAGAAAACATACTATTTGGTCAATGAATTTAGACCGAGTCCACTATTCAGTCCCTTTATAATTAAAATACACGATTTGATCTCCGAAATATTTCAATTATCAACTATTTGGTCCCTAAATTTGAACTAATTTTATACTTTTTGGTTCCTAAATAATGAATTTGTATTAAATTTATACAATTTGGTCCATAAATTGTTACCTTTTGGTCCCTGAATTTGACCAAGGAACCAAATTGTTGACAATTTTAATAATTCAAGGACTGATTAATTGACACGATGTAAATTCAGAGACCAAATAGTAGGCTTTTTTTAATATTACTAAAATTTTATCTTATTACATATATATTATTTTCTTAAAAAAACTAGGATCTTACAATTTTCGATCCGATCTTCCGATTCAATCTATACTGTGCCCCTTCCGTTCCTTAACAAGATCTCAATCTTGATTACCTTGACCAAATTAGGAATTGAACAAAAAATATGAGACCAAATTTACACTTTGGCCTTAATAGTATAAATAAGTGTGCGTTTTTTTGTAACGAACAGGAAAGAAAAACAAGCAGCAGAGTAATTGTGTGCGTGCGTTTTCATAAATGAATCTTTTGGACAAGACAATCAGCAAGTGAATTTAGGAAAGGCCATCATCGTTTGTGAGTTTTATAAGGAATCTAGTTTAAAAATGACAGAAATAGAATCAGATGCCAGGTATTCTTAGGAAATATTAAACATAAAAATTAAAAGAAATAAGATTGGAGATATGTTGTAATGCGATATTATAAATAAGAGTAAACTATTAATTCAATTCTTGAAAAATCACCAAGTTGACAACTCAGTCCTTGAAAAATTGAACTATGCGATCTAGTCTTTGAAAGAATCAAATGGTATATTATTTAGTCTATGAAAAGGATTATTAAGTGTACTTTTCTGTTCTTAATTTCAGGGAATAAATTATGTAGTTCAATATTTCAAGGACTGAGTTGTCAACTCGATAATCTTATAGAAACCAAATTGTGAATTTACTCTATATATATAGTTATATTGTTTAACAGAAGTAGTTGCAGTAACAAGCCAAGATTGTACAAGAACCCCCAATAGCATCCTCTTTCACCTTGCACTGATCAGAACAGATACTACTTATGATGCATGGCCCATTCCATGTCCCACTCGGTTTTGCACACACTTTTGCACCTTCCACTCCTGCATTATTATTCAAATTCATACTTTATATATAAATATATAAGTTAAATAATCATTTTAGTCCTCAAACTATAGGATAACTTTCATTTTTATCATAAAACTATTTTTTGTTCTGTTTTGATCATCGAACTTTCACTTTTATTCTATTTTGGTTCCCAAAATGTAATTTCATATAGTTTCTACTGTTAAGATGGATCATTTTTCTTTCATATATGTCATAAAAAATGAGTTGGCGAAGACAAAAGCGAGAAATTTTCATTCTTAGTGACAAATTGGAGATAAATTTATGGTTGATTTTTGTTTCCAATTTGTGATTAAGAATGTCTCTTTGTCAACTCACTTAACACTTATTAAGACACACGAGGGAGAAATGATATATGTCAACTATTCATGTTATTTTATAATCACATAAACCCGACGAAATCATATTTTGTAGACAAAAAGGAATAATAGTTTAAAAATTATAACAGGACAAACAAATAATGTTAGAACAAAAATAAAACTTACCTCATTTGAGGCGCAAAATGAGGTTAGTTTAAGCTAAAATATACGTATACAGTTATAACGACTCTACACAAAAAGGAGGCAATTAACGTACCGTAGATAGAGAAGAAAAGAAGGGAAAGAAAGAGAAAAGCGAAGAAGAAGCTGCAACATTTAGAGATTGAAGCAGTCGCCATGGAAGCTTGTTGTACTTGTGGCCAATCACTACTTAGTTTTAACTTATATATATATATATATATGCAAATGTGTTTGTGTGGAGGAGAGTTAATTAAAATTCTGCCGGCTACTACCGGCGATACTATCTAATTCCACATGGATAAGTGTTCTTTCTTTTGTGTGTGGATATATATATATATATATATATTTATATATTATGTTGTGAAGCATGAACACTGATACGGATTCGGGATACGAGACACGATACAAATATATTGACATACTGAACTCTTAAAAATACATGACTCGACACAATATATATTTATATATATAAATAATTAAGAATTCACAAATTTTGATGAAAACTTTAAAAATTATAGGTCAAAGTGCGAATTTGGTCCTATAACTTTGTTCTAGGTTCCAAATCAGTCCTATATATGTTTTTTTGTCTTGAATTTGGTCTAGTATCTTTGCCTCATGACCCAAATCAGTCATATATCTTTTTTGACTCAGTTTTGGTCCAATATGTTTTGAAAACCTCCCACCATTAGTCCTCCGTCCATTTTAAATTACAGTTTAGTCTGAAAACTTCAAGCCCCTGACTATCAAAATGACAGTGAAAGAGCATCCCTAAGATTCTCACACCTTACATCTTGGTCCCTAATCCATGAATTCTTCATGAAATGGAATAGAATTTCAAAAACAACATAAATTAAAGCAAATGACAGAGGGACCAAAATTGAAACCGCAGAAAATTTAAATCCCACCGGAAAATGCCCCAAACTCGTCGGAAAACGTATGGAAATCGCCGAGAAACTCAAGAACTCATCCAAAAATCTTATTCCTCACTAAACCTCACTCAAATAATCGCCATTAAATACTTTAAGAAAGAATTTTCAAACATCCAAACTTTCTTCTATCACCTCCCTCGTCAAAAGTTTGGAGTTTCGAAAATTCTTTCTAAGACTTAGACGGGACGAGAGCGAGGATCACTTCCCTTGTCCCGTGAGGTTTTTGTTTCCAAATTTATATAGTAATTTTGTAATTATAAATATAAAATTTTTAAATATCTTTCTATATATAGTTATATATATACATATATTTTTTTATGTACTTTTGTTATTTTAGACTTGATAAACTGGAAAATGACTGGCACTTACCTAGTTCACCGGAGAGGGCTGCAAGAGCCAAGGCTTGAGCAAAGACCTGCAAAAGCTTCACAGGGGGGCCCTGCGAAGTGTACTCCGACGCTCAAGTTAGTACGAGAATAATCAGAGAGTAAGAGAGTTTATGAGTGTAAGAAGTAGCTAACCTTGAACTGGTGAGATGGGCTCTATTTATAGAGCAGGGGGAGAGGTGGTCAGCGCGCGGGGCGGACCACGTAACCAGACACGATCTCCACCAGCGGAGATGGTGGAGACCGAGGTTTGCGAAGCAAGGCAATCGTGGGTGGTTGCCTGCCATGTTGTCGGGCGGTCGCCCTAATACTGGAGAATGTGGGTGTGAACAAGTCAGTAGCCCACGATCTCCCGTAGCGTGGATTGCGGAGCGAGGTAGTCGTGGGTGACTGTGTTAAGCTGGAGGCGGGCGCCCCTCTTGGGTGAAGGGGGGCGCCCCTAACTGTGCGGAGCAAGGTAGTCGGGCGCCCCCTCCTGGGTGGAGGGGGGCGCCCCTAACTGTGCGGAGCGAGGTAGTCGTGGGCGACTAAGTGTCAAGCTGGAGGCGGGCGCCCCCTCCTGGGTGAAGGGGGGGGCGCCCCTAACTGTGCGGAGCGAGGTAGTCGGGGTGCCCCCTCCTGGGTGGGGGGGGGCGCCCCTAACTGTGCGGAGCGAGGTAGTCAGGCGCCCATTCCTGGGTGGAGGGGGGCGCCCCTAACTGTGCGGAGGGCACTTGATTGGTTCGAGCGCGCTTTGCAGGGTGTGAAGGGGGGAAGAGGCCCGGTGCGAGGGCCGTTTAGGCGTACGCCCAAATAGTGATGTATCACAAGTCCCTCCTTAAAGAAGCCAACGAGTGCGTCCGTCGCTGCCTCTTGGCGGGCGCGCAGTGAGGTTGGTTTGGGAAGCGAGCGATGGAACCAACGCCGGGGGCATGCGCGTGGTGTAGGCGGTCGCCTGG
>QANZ01045693.1:12680-34458 GCA_003254925.1 Chamaecrista fasciculata | reverse complement strand
TTAATTGCGTTTTAGTCCAAAAAATTTTTAATTTCTTCCGCTGCGCTCCCTCTGTGATTTCCCAACACCACATCCAATAGAGTTCGATTCCTCCTCTCAGAAACACCATTCCACTGTGGGGTTCCAGGAGGAGTAAGTTGTGAGACTATCCCACAACTTCTAAGATCATCAATAAATTTTTGACTCAAATACTCGCCTCCTCGATCAGATCGAAGGACTTTGATTTTCTTGTCAAGTTGGTTCTCTACTTCATTTTGAAATCTCTTGAACATTTCAAAAGACTTTGACTTATGCTTCATTAGGTAGACGTAGCCATACCTACTAAAGTCGTCAGTAAACGTAATGAAATAAGAATAACCACCTCTAGCTTGAGTACTCATGGGTCCACATACATCACTATGTATGATCCCCAATAAGTCTGATGCCCTCTCACTGTGACCAGTGAAAGGCGCCTTTGTCATTTTCCCAAGCAAACAAGATTCGCAAGCATCATATGATTCAAAATCAAATGAGCTTAGAAGTCCATCTTTATGGAGCTTCTCTAGGCGTTTCTCGTTTATATGGCTTAAACGACAATGCCAAAGGTATGTAGGATTAGGTTCGCTAACCTTAATCCTTTTCGTATCAATGTTATAGATATCATTATTACGTCGTTGTTCCAATTTTAAGATGTAGTGATTATCTTGCAGATCACCATAAGCAAATAACACATCATCTTTGTAAACTGAACATCTACCATTCCCATTCACATAAGTAAACCCTTCCTTACCCATATAAGAAAGTGAAAAAATGTTTGAACTTAAGGACGGTACATAATAACAATTGTTCAAAACAAATATCAGCCCAGAGGGCAGTACAAGCTCATATGTTCCTACAACAACAACAGCAACCCTTGCTCCATTGCCCACTCGTAGGTCCACCTCGCCCTTGTCCAGTTTTCTACTGTCTCAAAGACGCTGCACATTTGTACAAATGTGAGAACCACATGCAGTATCCAATACCCAAGTGGTTGTAGAAAAATGGACACCTATAACATAGATGCGTGAAGCAGAGGCCTCAGCCCCTTTCTTCTGCTTCTTCAGATCTTCCATATACAGCTTGCAATTCCTCTTCCAATGTTCAGGCTTCTGGCAGAAAAAGCAAACTGTATCCTTGGCGGGCTTTGCCTTCTTGGTAGGTTGTAGGTTGGGCTTGGGCGCTGGCTTGGTGTCACCAACTACGTCCTTTCCCTTCCTCTTTCCTTTGCCCTTCCCCTTCCCCTTCATGGTCTCAAACCTCTCTTGCCGAGCCTGTTGTTGGAACATTTCCTTGAGATGTGCAACCATCTCGTAGGCCCCCATGTTCTCCAAGTTCTTTTGGATCTCGGGAACCATGGTAGCCAACATCAGGCAAGAAACGTCCACATAGTCACTTTGATGCTTCTCATAAGCATCTCTCTGTGCTCTTGGAGCGTTGGCAGCAGGCTGTGCGGGAATGGAATTTTCCAGGACGTAGAGCTTCCTTTCCTGGGTGAGAACAATTCTCACATTTTGAAGCCAGTCAAGGAAGTTAGTCCCGGTCAACTTATCCTTCTCAAGGATAGATCGCAGTGACAGTGTTGAACTAGTAGTTGCCATTTGATTCTACAATTAAGATATGAAAGTTTAATTAGCATAAAATATATGTATCCACTATTTTATAAAACCCAGTAAAATTATTATTAGTGGCTAAGACCCATATTTCACCAAAGGTTACAGTCGCGGAGGGCGTGCGTGCTTCCTTAGGTTATTTAGGTAGGTAACTCCTTACCAATCACATCTCATGTGACTCTTAGATCTTTATGGGACTGTATCATCATATGATACTTATTATGACATGTTTATCCCATCTAATGCCTTGAGGTCCAAATCCGATTTGATAACCCCATTAAGTCACACAATAAAACTTGTGAGTGGCTAGGCTCAAAACAACGAGGTCGAAGCCCGACCCCATATCATCAAGGCCCACTGAACACGTGTAGCGGAGGGCTTTCGACGTATTCAATAAACCATGATTTCAACAAGGCATTGTGTTGAATCTCCCATTCACCCGTGTCTCCTCAAGGTCAAGGTAGATACGTGTAGCGGAGGGCTTTCGACGCTCTACGATGAACAAGATTTTAACAGGGTGTTTTATTGATGGCATTAAAACTTAAGATTTTTAAAAGGGTTTGATTTTTTAAAAAGGTTTTGTTTTAATTTTAATTTTAAAACCAAATTTAAAATTAAATGAGTTGTGCCATGTGTTTATTTCCCCATGTATCTTATACATATAAACGCATGCACGGATTTTGTATCTCATACAAGATCCCACACTCGTATCATATACGTTGTAGTTTAAAATTAAATTGCATGTTAATATTCGCACCCCTAGGCATACGTCTAGCGCATTGCATCACATACAAATTCTAAATGCATAAAACATACCGTGTTTAGATATGGCCCATCTACCCTATAATCCTCTCAAGCCAATGAGAGAATTTTTCTAAAAAGAAAAACAAAAATTACATTGTGAAAAACCCCAGTTACATTGAGGTATAACAAAAATGTAAAATTACATCAAGAGTATCGAGAGACGATACGCAGGCCGTATTTACCAAAAACCCTAGAGCCATATCCAACACCACACAACACATATGAACACTTCACATAATATCATGTCAAACACGGCATATAACAACACATACCAAAAACAATTTTTAAAATGTGTTCAATTAGGGTTTGTGCAATTTTAACATGTCTTTCTTGAAATTGGGCCTTATATCAATAATTATAAAATTCAAGAATCTCATTCAAGAATTTTAAATTATTGCCCCCAAAAATTTTAAAATTCATAATTTTAATAAATTTTCAGCCACCCCATAATATTATAATTAAAACATTTTTAACTATAATTATAAAGGGATTTCGACTTTGGCCTTAAAATTTCAAGAAAAATTTCCAAATCAATCCAATTGATTTTATATGTATCACATACATAAAATTTGCACCTTTTCCATAGATTGAGTTTTTAAATAAAACTTTTCGGTGGATTTTCGTAAAACCAAAACATACGATTGAAAGCGGTAAACACATATCATACATCACATGTATAATTCACCAAAACCAGTATTAAATTCAAAAACTAGCGTGGCTCTGATACCACTGTTGGCAAATAATAGAGGCGGCGCAGCGGAAGCGGAAAAATTATAAAATTAATTAAACATGGCGCCAAAACAATAAAACCGACACTCTATTATTTCCTACGGATCCGCTAGCAGAATTTAAACCGGTGAAGGATAAAGTTATACCTCAAGGTTTCAATCGGTCCGGCAGAATTTAAGCCGTAAAATTATAAAATTAATTAAACATGTCCGTTTCTGAGAAGTCCACTTGAAGCGTCCTTCCTCCGCCAGTAATCCACACGAGCAGTTTAGTGGCACCAAGGTGCTAGCCTTCAGTTCTTTTCTCCAAAAGAACAGGGAACTCGTTCTACGGCTCTCAAAATTCAAGAACAGTTCTTGAATCCTAAGAGGATGGTGGCGCAATCAACAAGAACACCTTCTTGTTTTTCTCTCAAAAACCCTAGCTATATGGACAAATCGATTTTTCCTCACACTCTTGAAGAAATCGATTTTCTCTCTCAAGGCTTAGGGTTGTGCGAATTCTCTCTCTTGTCTCACAAAAGAGGAAAGTAAAATTCACCTAGTGAATTAGGGTTAGGCGAATTTTCCTCTTGTCTCACAAAAGGAAATTTGCAAAACTCACTTATGCATTAGCTTGGCCAAAGTCGACTTGCCTAGGTATTTATAGAGTTGGGGAATTTTGATAATTATAATTAGGGAATCCCTAAATTAATGGATTATCAAATTATAAAATTATAAGATTACAATAATATTATAATTTTAGGACTTGAATTCTTAATTAAAATATTACCTTAATATCTTAATTGAATTCAAAATGCAATCTTTGAGAATCAAATTGGAAGATCAAATCTTCCTCCTTGGACCCACAAGCCATGCGCCTATCCCCTCTCTATTTTCTTTGGAATTTTATAAATCAAAAACATTCCTAACTCTTAGGAAGTCACAACCAACTTATCATCTTCCAAAGATTTTGAATTAAAATATTATCCTAATATCTTTAATTCAACTTTTGAATATTGAAATCTAGATCAAATGTTTGAATTCAAATTCATGACTTTAATTAATAAAATATTTCTATTAATTAAAACCAAGCTAAAAGAGGCGCCACCCTCTATCCTATTTATCCTAATATTAGTGAATTTAATAAATCAATAATATCCTAACTTTTAGGAACATTATCTAATTTATTTTTCCCTAATATTATAATTATAAATAGATTAATCCCATTAACTATTTAACAATTAATATATTTAAACTTGTCTCACAAATTTAAATATCACAACCGTAGATTTAATTTAAGACAAGACTTTATGTCCTTGACATTTTGCTTTGCCTTAAATTGTGTCACCGGAATGATTCACGAATTAACCCTAATTCGTGTCCCTTTAAGTGGTGTCCAGATCCTGCTCATGTGTGACCCAGCAGGCCCCAATTGAAGTTGGCAGCAAGCCATCCCTATGACTCACAAGTCGAGAGCAAACTTTAGCAAGCCATCGCGACTACCCAAAACACGTGAGTTATCGTTCTATCAAAATGACCGATTTAACCTTAGTACCACCATGTCATAGACCCTATTGTCACACGATATTTTGGTCCTGGATTAGGCACGGGAATGTCATCCATAATCCAAACCACAACTTTCTCGATTCCTTGAGTAAGTCCCATTTCCCTGTGTGGCCACACATTCCTTGGACAGACTCATCGAGGGCGCCAGTTAAATATCTCTCATCTTTAATGAGGGACAAAATTCCATCTTGGTCAACCACATTCCTCAGCACTGTAATCAACCAAACCCGTACCTAGCTCTTATGGCTACCCTGCTACGGGCAACATTAGACTAGGCCAAAGTCTGACAACTACAACGCCGGAATAGTCAAGACCTCAGGTCTAAGGCATCATGACAGGTGTACAGGAGAGACTAGCTAATGACTAAACCCATGCAGGACTCTCCGGGTCAGTCCAGCAACTTGTAACCCCTTACATAATTGCACCATGACTCTCGTAAAGCATCTAGTGCATGTATCTCCATACACCGAGGTCATGCTGGTCTTAGTTCATTCTCGCTCCCACGAGAATAATCAACCAGGGACGGATTTAGATTAATTATCTCATAATTAATCAAGGACGCTATCATAGTAAACATGCTAATAATATGATAACAACATAATTTATCTCCATAAATTAATCAATATGTTCAAAACATATACATAAAATGATTGGCCCTACGGCAGAATCTCCAACAATTAGGACGTTATGTAAATACTTTTTTATATATTGTTTTCTCTTTTAGGCATGTACAAACTACAGTCAAGTACATTTCTATAAGATACTTAATGTACTTGAATATAAAACCTAGACTAGCATATTTCAATCCACATTGGTCCTTTGCCAACTCAAACTTACAGGTGGCTACTTGAAGACAAACTTAACGTGCCACATGAGGGTTTAACTGGCCAAATCAGCTGCACCGTTAGTCATATTTAACTGTTGGTGACGGAGGGACTATATTGTCCAAACGATGCATCTTTCAGGGACTAAAACTACCATTTACATCTTCCAGGGACTAAAGTGTCAGTGACCATATCTTTCAAGAACTAAAACTACCATTTACATATTTCAGGGACTGTATTGCTTGTTTACTCTATACTTTAACATTGAGTTCTGTTATATATATATATATAGATGTGAAATTTTTATACAAGATAAATGTCCCAGTATATTGTAGTAAGAGACAAGGTCCAAATCATCTCTCTGGCTTCAAGGTTAGAGTGAGTGTTGATGGAGAAGCTTTTGAAGGTCCTACAAAAGTCGCTACAATGTCATTATTATGCCCTACCAATTCTCATAAGGCTAGTTTTTAATTTTATAATTCATTATGTATTTATGTGGCTTTGCATTTTTTAATAGTCCTTGTCTTGTTTTGTGCTGTGGTACTTCAGTACTTGTTTGTGTACTTATTACTACATCTATAATTTCAAGAGGGTATGGGTTTATACAAGAAGTTATTGCGAGAATTGCCCAAGTTTGTTTCATCTGTGAGTTTTGGAGGAGAGGTTTTCACAGATGGACAGAAGAGGAAGACAAGAAAACTTCCAGAATTGTGTGCAACCAGGATTGATTTTACAATTCTAAAAGAACGAAAAGGTATTAATTAAGTAACTAATTATTTTTCGTCACTAAATAACTATTACTAATAAAGATGATTAATTGTTGCTTTCCTTTTTTTTGCTTCAAGTAATCAAAGCCCTTGAATTGACATAATTATTTTTGACATATTATATTATATGAGTTAATGCTTGAATTTATAAAGTTAAAAGAAGATCAATATATAAGATTTTTTGTTTCATTTTTTAAGAAAGAAAGATCCAATTATTATACTCATGGATGATGATATCTAAGATTTTTAATTAACTATTATTGTAACCAGAAAAAATCAGGTTTTTTTAGAAAAATACAAAATTATTAATGAATTTACACAATATCTGAAAAATTGAATTTTTTTACCATCTTTTCAAGTGGTAGACTGAATTTTCGTTAAGGAAACGAGAATTCCATCTAAGTAAAAAATTCAATTTTTAAGATACTGTGTGAATTAATTAATAATTTTGTATTTTTCTAAAAAAAAAACCTGATTTTTCGTGGTTACAATAATAGTTAATTAAAAATCTTAGATAGCATCATCCACGACTATAACAATTGGATCTTTCTTTTGTAAAATATGAAACAAAATTACAAAAAAAACTCTTGTATATTGATCTTCTTTTAACTTTGTCAATTCAAGCATTAACTCATATAACATAATATGACAAAACTAATTATGTCAATCATATATTCAATTAAATTAGATATTAAAAATTATTTTATTATTATCAAAATTAATTTTAAAGCGAAATCTTTATTTCTTTTTTTTTTGATGAGTAAAAGGGGCAAGGCCCAAAACCAAACAAACAAAAAAATTACATAAAGACAAAACGAGGGGTAGAGACCCCTACAACATCACTCGGCAGCATGTTTCCAATTCCATGTGGCATGTTCATCCACAAGAAACAACATCTTTTTTTTTTCTTATAAAGATCTTAACAATTGATTGATTTCTTTATTTTTTGTCCAAAATAAAAACATTTAAAAAATCCCTCAATGATTTTTATAATTAAAAAAAATACGTACACTAAATATTTTTTTTTTTAAAAAAAGATTTATACTTTTTAATATAATTGAAAGATATATTATCCGTTACTCTCTTCATATTCCATACGGTTGATTCTTTGAATAAAAGAACTGTGAACTCCCGATTTTGACCGGATCTTTTGTAAATAAATAAAAGTTTTGGGGCTATCTTTTTATATAAATAAACCTATTGGCCATTCAAAATAAAATAAGAATTTTGAGTTGTCAAAGTCTTAATTTTAAATTTCCAAAAGGAGAAAGGAGAGTCTCAAAATAAAATAAATAAAGTTAAGAAATAAAGATGATAAACGAAATTAAAAAAAATAGGAAAAAGAAAGAAAGGCGAGGAAATGGTAAAAATGGCATAAATGGGGTTTGAATACTCTCCCTCTGAATCCATATCAAAGCTTTAACCATTTTGGCCAAAACTTATTTCTTGATATTGCCATGCATCAAGTTTAATTTAAGGAAGTTTTAGAATGATTAATTCATCAACTCTTCCTTAGTCACTAAGCAACACACATGAGCAAAAAGAAAATTTCCAATCATGAAACATGAAAACTAGCAAAAAGGAAGTTACTTGGGGATCAATTTTCATCACATTAAATTCTGGATTTGGTCCTAATCAATTCCAAATTTCAGATTTTTATCAATTTTTAATTATGATTGATTGGGTGATTTCATGAATTCTCCCTTTCAATTATAATTAATTTTTGATCCCGACTGATTCTCCTTTCAGGCCTATAAATAGTGGATGTATTTGTGAGGAAAAAGGGAACTTTGGAAGAAGGCAAAAAGGAGGACGAAAATCAGAGAGTGAGAGTGAGCTTCTAAAGTTCTCTTTGCAAGGAGGAATCAGTTTGCAAACTGTCAAAGCTATGGGGGACTAATATGTGATTTTAGCCAAAGTTTGTGAAACTCCTCTTCCTCTCTCCTCGGTGCGGGTGCCTTATATATATATATATGGAGTATGATTTTGAGCATATTTCTTCTTAATGTTTATCAAATAAATATTTAGGAGACACTACAAAAAACACGGTGACTAGCGACGGTTATATGCCGACGGTCGATGCAAACGTCGGCAGAGACATGGAATTGGCTCCTTTACGCACGGTCAGATGAAGCGTCGGTGAAGGCAAGGAGAAGCGTCGGCAAGGAATTAAAAGGGCGCTAAACTTTTCCCACCCAGCACTTTCACGATTCCCTCCATTTCAGAGTTTCATTCTCAGAGTTTCATTTCGTGAGCGACACCGTGCGAAAATTCCCCAAATTTTCGTGCGACACCGTGCCATTTCGTGAGTTTCAGAGCTTCTTCGCGAAAATCCCCAAACCTTCTGACGATCTTCAGAGCTTCTTCGACAAATCGATCTTCAGAGCTTCTTCGAAAAATCGTTTCCCCAAATTTCTCTCTCGCGAAAATTTCTTCTAAAGCTGTTATTCGCCTCCATTTCCACAAATCGATCTTCTCCTGCTAATTAATTTGTCTTCTCTTCTCTCAGATTCGACAAAATTGAAGGTAAAATTAACTAAACCATCCTTGATTTTCACTAATCGATTCTTCTTCTGCTAATTCATCTTCTTCTGCTAAAATGGATTTACACTACACACAAATTTGTAGGACCTAATAAAAGTTAATCGTATATTCATTGGTAGGAAAAGGGTAAAACGTGCTGGACCTGGTAAGAATTTACGGATTAGAATATCTGGTGTTGAAGAAGAAGACATATTAGCCGGGTTTGTTCTGTCTAGTGTTGGTAAGCTCTTCTTTTCCTCTTTTTCTTTCCCCCACTTTTCTTCAATTTTCCTTCTAGTTGGGAATGTTGATATTGTATTGCGATAGTAGAGAGAGTAATCTAGAAATATGATCACAAACAATTTCAGTTGAGTCACTAGACAACTAGTAGTCTGTTTTGCGGTTCTTTTTCTGCATCTGATATGCCATGAGATGAGACAACAAAACATTAGATGCTCATGATACGGATCAGGTATCAAAACAGTAACAAGAGAAGAAAATAGCAAATGGAAGATCAGAAGAGAATGAAAATGGAGGTTGTTGTATCAAGTTCCTCGAGTGAAAAGGAAGCATACAAAAGAGTCCCTATTGGAGAAGGGATCAACTCCAGACCCTAAAGATCAATACAAAATATCGATGAACCTGGTTTTGGCCGGAGGGCTTTACCTGGTCCGATGAAGCAACTCTGGGTCAAAAGTCGCCTGCAAGTTAATGAATGCACAGGGGTTGCCCTGCGATTCACCTCCGATGCTTAAGTCAGTGAAAGTCCGAGAGCAATAATAAGTATAGAATAGCAATAGTGCGTACCTTTTTCCAGTGTTCAGGACTTCCCTTTTATACTGGTTGAGGATAATCTGATAGGATCCAGATTTGGCTCCATATTTGATTGTGATCTTAACTGATTTGGCTGACCTGGCATAAATGTTAGGGGAAACCTTAACTGATCGTAATCTTAACTGATTTGGGAGTTAAGATTGTCCCAAAGACATAACTAATGAGAGAGACGTGTGCCCATTAACTTCTACTTGACTCCTGATTGACGTGGTAACGTTTCCTTATACATCTTTGCGTGGACGCCTAGATGTTGGCGTTCTCGCCTGATGTAGGACCATTCGGCATCCACGATCGGGTGATCCCCTTATTGAGCTTTGGGCGCCCATGGTCCAAGTCCTTTGACCTTTAAGGTTATTGGGCCTATTATCACGCTCTTGGCTGGTGTGGGACCATTCGGCGTCCTCGATCAGGTAATCCCCTTAATGGGCTTTGACCGCCAATGGTCCAAGTCCTTCGAGCCTCAAGTTTATTAGGCCTATTATCACCTATCCCCCTATTACAAACAACACACACATATATATAAAGCTAGCTACAAAATTTCCCATCACAAGCCATATGTTTCCCACGCCCCACATCTTCTTCTGCCATGGATTCAACTGTAGCTTCTAGCCCACTTTCACTAGCTTGGCCCATCTTCAGAAGAAATTTGCCACCAATTTTCCTCTTACTTATCATATCTAGCTAATTAATTAGTGCCTCTGAAAGAATCTGATCTCAAGTTTATATATTGATGCCCTATTGTATATATCATGCTATGCTATATGCTCTATGTAGACACACACCAGGCCATCATAGTTCTCATATTTTAATTCATCAATTTGAACTAAAAACTCAATTGATTGAAACCAGTACGATATGTAGGCCTTTATACCCCTTTCTAATGCTATATGGAATTAATCAATCTAAGTCACATACCCTTTATTTATTGTAATTTATGTTAGTTTTTGGTGCTGTTAATTTTGTTTGTGTGCATTGGTTAGTGCTAAATTGTTGTATCACCAGAGACTGTAGTGTTACATGACATATAATGTATATATATATATATTAAATTGTTGGTTAAAGCTATACCAGGTTGAATATGTATGTTTGTCTCTGCAAGTTGGTGTTGCTTCATATATATATATATACATATAATGCTTAACCTATAGATGCCTATTGGTTGGTTTTATCTGCTTGTATGGTCTCTTAATATTTGCTATGCATATCTTGTGCAACTTTGAAACCCATTTTAATTTGGTTCAAACTCTGACTTCACCGGCCACTATTAATTTTAAAATTCTTGAAGCTGATCATGAATAATTTGTTTGAAGTGAAGATGATTTTTTGAGAGTTTTTCTATAGGTTGAGCAGATAATTAATGATTGTAGACCCAAATTAATTTATATCCTATTTATTAATTAATTAATTAATATATGTACTCTGTTTTGGAATGCTAGGGATGGTAATGGAAGTATGAAGATTAATTTTAGTGTGTCTTAGTTTTGGAATGCTAGGGATGGTAATGGAAGTATGAAGAATGGCAGTTGTAACTTGAGTGAGAATGTTATGAACTGGTGGTTTAAAGATTAATGTGGATGTCTTTTCCTANTAATTTGTTTGAAGTGAAGATGATTTTTTGAGAGTTTTTCTATAGGTTGAGCAGATAATTAATGATTGTAGACCCAAATTAATTTATATCCTATTTATTAATTAATTAATTAATATATGTACTCTGTTTTGGAATGCTAGGGATGGTAATGGAAGTATGAAGATTAATTTTAGTGTGTCTTAGTTTTGGAATGCTAGGGATGGTAATGGAAGTATGAAGAATGGAAGTTGTAACTTGAGTGAGAATGTTATGAACTGGTGGTTTAAAGATTAATGTGGATGTCTTTTCCTATGCTACTTTTGGTTTTATGGCAGAAGCTTCAGCTTTGTCTATTGGCTGAGGGTCTAGAATGCAGAAGCATAGTGTTGGAATATAATCTGATTGCCCCCAATTGGTTCATGCAATTAAGTTGGGTCTACAATCATTAATTATCTGCTCAACCTATAGAAAAACTCTCAAAAAATCATCTTCACTTCAAACAAATTAAAACCTGCAGCAAATTCATGATCAGCTTCAAGAATTTTAAAATTAACAGTGGCCGGTGAAGTCAGAGTTTGAACCAAATTAAAATGGGTTTCAAAGTTGCACAAGATATGCATAGCAAATATTTTAAAATAGAATGCATAGCAAAGATGAAACCATAATAACACGTTTTTCAAGAAGCACATTGTATGTTTACTCCCATTTAGTTTTTTTGTTTGTATTTTGTTATTTGTTTTTACAATTGCACCACTACATGTGATTCTTCTACTAAACTAGCAAAGATGATGTAAAATTGTGAATACAGTTTATTATGATGTTTCCAAGATCAGACTCCGAGGATCCTTAATGCTATTATTACATGTTATATTCATTTTGTCATTTGTCAATAGGTTTGAGAAGATGTCTTGATTCTGTTTTCTTTTAACAAACATGTCTTGATGAGTGGGTCATTATTCATTAACAATGCCTTACAAGTTAACACAAGTACATAACATCACTGCATCTTCTAAATGGGAAACATATGTTGGAGAACCAATGGTCCGGCTACAAAATGTCCATTGATTGATCAACTTTTTCTTTCCATCAGTTAGACTTTGTAGGATGAAATCATCAATCTTTCAAATCAGAAACAAAAGACTTTGTAGAAGTTTATTGGTGTGCAATCTAAAACATTAATAATGAAATAAGCATACAAATATCTTTTAGGGACTTACATTTGGATATGACAAGCCAAAGCTTCAAAAGCTATTATTTTTCACAAAAGCTGAAGACAGGATATGTGCACTATTTTATTTATGTTGCTATGTGCACTATGTTCTTTGTGGTTTCAGGTGCTTTTTATCTTGTGTTGTTGCTCAGAGTGACAAGGAGGTGACGTCTGAACTTGTTGTAAAAGGCTTGTCAATACAAGAGAACAAATACCCCAACTTTGACAAAGGTACTTACATTAACCATTAACCATACTTTTATATAGTAAAACCAATGCATCACTTGATCCATTTGTTACTTGAAATAATGAATCCCCACATTATGGAATTAAACATCATAACTTTTCTTCTAGTACTTTATTTTGATTCAATGGTGTATTATATTTACTTCAGTTCTTACTTTTCATACTGTCTTTTTTTTCGTTGATGTTTTAGCTTTAGATGGGTATTTCTAAAAAGCTTTTTGTTTTTAATCTACCTTGTATTTCTAAAAAACTTATAATAGCAAAATTTACACTAAAAAAATATTAATTTTATTACTATTAAATGTAAGAATGAGTGATTATATATTTTGATCAATGTATTTTCAAGCTAATGTATAGGGGTGATCATGGATAGAAGTTGGATTAGTAAGCCAAGGCATTCACGTCAGTATGTTGATGGGGTAGAAAGTTTTCTCGATTTTGCTTTCTCTAGACCTCATGTGGGAAATATTGTGAAATGCCCATCTTTCTCGTGTTGTTTCAAAAAATGTTTTACAAGAGATGTCATGTATGATCACCTAATATGCAATGGGTTTCCTTTGAGATACACTACTTGGCTTAGACATGGGGAACGTATAGAGGAAGATACTCCCATTAGCCCAATAGTCCAACAAGGAGAGCAAGTAGGAGGGGATATGCAAGATTTATTAAATGAGGCCTTTGGAGTCTTTAGAGAAAGAGGCATTGATGAATTGTGTACATCCAATGACCCATCTAATGAAATGCGTGGTGATCCTACTAGTGGGCCTAATGCAGAAATGCTCAAGTTCAATGAGTTAGTCAATGAGGAAAACCAAGAATTATATGAAGGTTGCACAAAGTACTCAAAGCTTTCATTTTTGGTTAAACTTTATCACATTAAGTGTTTGTGTCGGGTGACTGATAAAGCTATGGATTTAATTCTAGAATTATTGATAGATGCATTTAAAAATGCAAGGCTTCCAAAATCCTTTTATGAGGCCAAAAAGACCATAAACAAGTTAGGTCTTAATTACAAAACTATTCATGCTTGTCCAAATGATTGTATGCTATATTGGGGAGATAATGTGGATCGCAGTGAATGCAAGACTTGTAATACTTCTAGGTGGAAAAAAGAAGCTAATAGTGATGAATCTGGTGGTAAAAAGAAACGTAAAAAAAAAACCTGCTAAGGTTTTACGCTACTTTCCACTTACTCCTAGATTGCAACGACTATTCATGTCATCAAAATTAGCTGAACATATGAAGTGGCATGTTACAGAAAAGAATCCCGATGGCCTTCTTAGACATCCTAGAGATGGTGAAGCATGGAAGTCATTTGATTCTGATAACCCTGAGTTTGCTCAAGAACCTAGAAATGTTAGACTTGGTTTGGCAACTGATGGGTTTAATCCATTTGGAACAATGAGCACTAAGTATAGTATTTGGCCTGTTTTGTTGGTTCCATATAATTTTCCACCATGGATGTGTATGAAACAAACATCTTTCATGTTGTCTATGATTATACCTGGAAAGAAAATGCCTTGAAACAACATTGATGTTTATTTACAGCCATTGGTTAAAGAGTTGCATGATTTATGGGTTGATGGCATTGATACATATGATTCTTCAAGTAACCAAATGTTCAAAATGCGAGCAGCATTGTTATGGACCATAAGTGATTTCCCGGGTTTAGGTAACCTTTCTGGATGGAATACCTATGGTGGTTATGCTTGTCCTGTATGCAATATCGACCAAAAGTCTGTTAGACGTCGACATGGTCAAAAATCGTGTTTCTTAGGTCATCGGAGATTTTTAACATCTGTACACCCATATAAGGACAATATAATTCGTTTTGATGGCACTATTGAAACACGATGTCCTTCAATTCCACCAACTGGGGCTAAGATACATGAACAAACCAAAAACATCAATATAACATTTGGTAAGATACCTATTTCAAGTTCAGGAAGCAAAACGCCACGTAAGGAAAATGTTGATGTGGTAGAAAAGCAATGGAGAAAGAGAAGTATATTTTTTGAGCTGCCATATTGGGTGAATAACAAGTTGAGACATAATTTAGATGTCATGCACATTGAAAAAAATGTGACAGATAATGTCTTATATACGTTGTTGAATGAGGTTAGAAGGTCAAAAGACAATTTAAGTGCTCTTAAAGATTTGCAAGCTTTGGGAATAAGACCTGAATTATGGCCGGATGTGAATGGTAAATATAAACTTGCATGTTTTGCCATGACCAATGCACATAAGGATATTTTCTTAAAGACATTAGCGGAGGTGACAGTGCCAGATGGTTATTCATCAAACATTTCCTCTTGTATTGAGACAGATAAACGTAAAATCTCAGGTTTGAAAAGTCATGATTCCCATGTACTTCTTGAACAGTTACTTCCTGTAGCATTAAGAAATGCACAAATTGATTCAAATGTCACAGCAGTTGTGATTGAATTATGTGTATTCTTTCGCAAATTGTGTTCTCATGTGTTGGACATTGAAGAACTTGACAAACTTCAAGAGAGGATAGTAGTTACACTTTGTCAAATGGAAATGTTATTTCCACCATCTTTCTTTACCGTCATGGTTCATTTGGTGGTTCATTTGACAAATGAAGCGAAACTTGGAGGACCTGTACATTATCGATGGATATATCCTATAGAACAGTATTTCCTCAATTCTTATTTCTACCAATTCTTATGATCTTACCTAGTACTTTTTTTATTCTAACTTCAGTAATGATACTAGGTACCTTGGACATTGCAAGTCTTATGTCAGAAATAAGGCTCAACCTGAAGGTTCAATTGCTGAAAGCTATCTTGCTAAAGAGATTCTTACCTTTTGTTCAAGATATCTAAATGACATAGAGACAAGGTTTAATAGGCCAAGCCGCAATGATGACAATTTTAGTCATGAGAGTTCTAAAAAAGGCCTGATTCCACTAATTGGTCGTTCTGTAGGAGGTATATCAGATTTTGAACTAACTCCTATTGAAAAGTTGCAAGCACATCGTTGTGTCTTATTCAATTGTAATGCAATTGAAGACCTTGTTCAGTAAGTGTTAAAATTTTAGCATTCTTTTTTTTCATTTTATTATTCTCAATATTGGATAATAATAATAATAATAATAATAACAATAATAATGTGTAGAATATATAGAGGTGAAGTGAAATCCAGCCTTCGTCGTCAAACTAAATCTGCAGTGAAAATTGATAGACATGTAACGAAGAATTTTGCCACTTTGTTAAGACGTTATGTAAATTTGATTCCTTTTCTTTTTTGATGTTGGAATTAGTTAATTTGCCAAAGTAGTTAATATTTTTTCTTGATTGCTATAGATTGACAAGAACGAGAATGCTGATATTCCAGATGATGTTAAAGTACTTGCCCGAGGTCCTCAAACACGGGCTAGAAGATTTAGTGCTTTCAATGTCAATGGCTTTAGATTTCGCACACTAGCAAGAGATGAAGGATTGAAAACACAAAATAGTGGTGTGTGTGTAACATCAGAAACAAGATGCTATGCTAGTGCAAAAGATGGGAATGTTGCACTTGCAGACCTCTTGTATTATGGGAAACTAGTGGACATAATTGAATTGAATTACTATGGTCATTTCAGAGTTGTTCTTTTCAAATGTCAATGGGCTAGCCCTAATGGGATTACACAAGATGAGTTTAAGTTTAACTTGGTCAATTTTTCTCGATTGATTCACACCGGTAATCTTGAGGATGATGAACCTTACATTCTGGCTTCCCATGCTAGAATGGTGTTTTATGTTGATGACAAAAGAAGAAGTCAACCATGTAAGGTAGCAATACATGTAAAGCCTAGAGACCTATATGAAATGGGTGATGAATTGGACCAAGATGAAGCTGAAAGTGGTCTATTTGATCGACGATTGGTGCAAGAAATAACTAATGTGTTTCCTAATGATATTGACACCTTGCAATTGTTAAGAGGCGATGGAGAAATTTTTTCTGACCAAGGGTCTACCAGTCGTGTTGTGAGACCTACCAATCTTGATGAGGGACATGGCAATCTTGATGAGAGACCTACCAATCTTGATGAGAGACCTACCAATCTTGATGTTGAGTTAGAGAATGGTGATGAAGAGGATGAAATGGTATTTGGTTAATTGATTTGTTGTTTTAATTATATTTACATTCTTAACTTTGATTTTGATATTTGCATTGCTCATCTTTCTTATTCTACTTAATGAGATGATATTTGCATCTTTCACTTTTGATAATTTTGGTACTCATATTCCTCGCTAAACTTGTATATTTTCTTTCAGGATGCCACCTAAACGACCACGATCGTCTCGAGCAAAGATAGCCAAAATTGCTCAAAAAATACATGGCTCAATCTCCGAGCAAGTTGACGCTACTTCACAGCGTGCTGATTCTACTTCTCAACACGCTATCTCTACTCCTCAACACATTGAGTCAACTTCTCAACATGTGAATTCCACTTCCCAAACACAAGATGATACAACTGCTAATGAGACTTCCTTCACACCAATAACTCCAGCTAATCAGGAAATGGAAAGTGATTGGCGTGTTCAAGTTTTGTGTAAGTGAATGTCCAATAGATATGAAGCATTGTTATATATATAATGGAATTTACATATATTAATATTTTTTTCTTTTTTTGCTTGACAGATGCCAATGGAAAAGATGGGTGGGAAAACATGAAGGCATCACAATTGTGGAATTTAGAAGAAGGCAAAAGGGTTAAGTGTCCATTGAATGAATATGGACAAGGGACTAAGAACGGCGGTGGTATAGTTGGAGTTTGGTTCGGAGATCTTGCCACTGACACTGATTTGGTTCCACTTCATTTTTTTGATTGGAGGACAGTACCCGAGAAATATATCAATGATTCATTGACATTGATACAGGTATATAATTTTCTTAATGATTACTAATTGTTATATGTTCAACTTATTTAAAGAGGTTTTGGTTAATGATTTTAATTGCAGAGCAAGATTGTTTTTGAGACTAGTGAGGGATTGGACTGGGCTTGGAAAACACTAGGTCAGCGTCGAAAAGATTATAGAAGTCGACTTTTCATGCAGAAGTTTGGTGGATTCGATTCTCGAGAAACAATTTTGGCTAATCGTACGAATAAAGTATCTGAATACCAATGGATAAGTTTTGTAGATTATCGACTATCAGCAAAATGCATTGTAATTTATTTGTTAATTCCTTAGATTTTTTTGTTTCGTCCTTGTGATTTATAGTCTCAAGTCCTTATCTCTTTATGTAGGAAATGAGCGAGAAAAACAAGCAAAATCGTAGTAAATTGAAGTATCCTCACGCTGGAGGATCAAAAAGTTATGCTCAAAGAAAAGATGAGATGGTGATGTGAACTTTAATTTTGACTTAGTGCTTTAGTTTTAATTAAGATGTTATTTTATTTCTAATTTTATATTTGTTTTATAGGAGGCGGAACAAGGTGGTGAAAAGGTGGGTTGTGCGGAAGTTTATATAAATGCTCAAAAGAGAAAAGATGGTAGCTATGCGAACGATGAGACACGAGCAATAGTGATAAGGGCTAAATCATATGCTTTTGGAAGAGCAATTTAACTTTGCAACTATGAATTGGAAATATATATTATAATAAACATGTTGAGACTAATTAATATGACTAAACTTAGACATCTCTCATATCTTTGAGTCAATCATAATATGGCCATTTCCATGAAGGGTCGACTCAATTTGTGGCTCAGGTTTGAAGCAATGATAGTCTACAATCTCTAAATTGTGAGTCTCATTAGCAGAAATTGTGGCTCAGGTTTAAAAATTAAGGAACCCAGAAATTGTGAGTCTCTGGATTTTTGAGATGGTAATGTGAATTTATAATATATAGGGGAGGATGTTGTGTAAGGGCGAGATTAAAGGCATGGATTAGTGAGAAGCTGGATTTGGATGGATTTAAGTGGTCATTTTAGCACTTTTAAGCCATATTTGGATTTGTGCAAGTTTCTGTTTTTGTGGCTGAAGTTCTAAGGGTTCTTAATAATTGGACACTTTCAAAGCACTATTGATGTTTATAAAAAGTCTAATTTTGTTGCTGGACACTAGACAGTACAAGAACAAGTACTTAATGGCCATTCTTGTGCTATTGAAACTCAATTTCTTGAATGCGAAATTCTGGTTTTGTGGCTAGAGTTTTAGTTATGTTTAAATGGTCAATTCAACACTTCCATAGCTCTAATGATGTGTGCGAGGATACTGTTCAGGGTGGCTGAAATCTTGGAAGTGTCTAAATGGCATTTTACTATTTAAAACATGAATTTCGTACATAAAAGTTCCCATTTACGTGGGATGGTGATATGGAGCTCAATTTGGCATATCTCAGTGTTTAAACTAGTTTTTAATTTATATGTAGTTAAGCACCAGTGCCTTTCCCTTTTTTTTTCCCAGCTTGTTTCCACCCGTCTCATATGCCTTTCTCACAGGGTAAATGTTTGTGAATTGGTAGTGGACTTTTTTGGTTACTGTCAACTTATCGTAGCATCCTATATATCTTGTTTTCGTGTTAATGATGCTTTTCCCTTATAGCTGGTCCTTTTGGGGATGTTCTAATATGTTCTAGCCTCCTATATAGCATAATCTTGATGTTGAATTCGTGGCTTATTGATGGCTGGATATTTGGGTGTGATTTTTGTGTCTTTCTTAACGGTGACTCTTATTTTGTTTTTTTATTAAGGTTTGAGGCTGGATTGCAATGTATGTCATCTCTTTTTTGTAGTTTTTTTAAAGTGGCTTCAGTTATGTTTTTGTGGATAAATTTTAGGCATTTTTTATTTTAGTATTGTTGTTAGTGCATTGACAGATTGGCATTCATTTTAGGAATTAGAATTTATGTTATCGGGAGAGTGTTGATCATGCATCTTTGTTCAATCGTTTGTGTGTGTTTTTCTTCTTGTAGGACATAGTCGACTATAGAGTCAAATTTATGTTATCAATGTTTGTGAATTGATACTGGACTTTTTTGGTTACTATCAACTTATCATAGCATCCTATATATCTTGTTTTCGTGTTAATGATGCTTTTCCCTTATAGCTGGTCCTTTTGGGGATGTCCTAATATGTTCTAGCCTCCTATATAGCATAATCTTGATGTTGAATTCGTGGCTTATTGATTGCTGGATATTTGGGTGTGATTTTTGTGTCTTTCTTAACGGTGACTCTTATTTTGTTTTTTTATTAAGGTTTGAGGCTGGATTGCAATGTATGTCATCTCTTTTTTGTAGTTTTTTTAAAGTGGCTTCAGTTATGTTTTTGTGGATAAATTTTAGGCATTTTTTATTTTCGTATTGTTGTTAGTGCATTGACAGATTGGCATGCATTTTAGGAATTAGAATTTATGTTATCGGGAGAGTGTTGATCATGCATCTTTGTTCCATCGTTTGTGTGTGTTTTTCTTCTTGTAGGACATAGTCGACTATAGAGTCAAATTTATGTTATCAATGTTTGTGAATTGATACTGGACTTTTTTGGTTACTGTCAACTTATCATAGCATCCTATATATCTTGTTTTCGTGTAGTGTTCCAAATTATTAAATGCGATTATATCTTTCTCATCTTAAGTTCAATTATAACGAGTTTGAAACTACTTGTTTTCCAAATTACTTGATCTATCGTCCATCCTCTGCCATCCCTCATCATTTTTCTTCTCTGTTGACTGTATTACATGGCATGCTGTCACATTTAGAGCTGCTCGGTAGTGATGAAAATAAAGAGAGAAACAGAAAACCAAAGAAGCAAGCATACTGAAACTTGATTCATCTCTTCATACATTATTAATTTACAAATCACATACTTGTATGGTAAATACCTTGTAGATTTCAAGTTGAAAGGCGCTATACATGCCTTAAAAGAATGCCATAGCACAATAAAATCTATTTTCTATTCTTAAGTTTTATATGCATAACTAGCAAGGCAGTGAAATCCCACAATTCCCTGATTTAGTTTGCATAATAATTTAATGTTAACAGATAACGATTTTTAGACATTATATATTCACCTACATATTATATCCCCTAAAATGGTTGGTCTCATGATGCCCTTCAATTGGTTACTGTCAACTTATCGTAGCATCCTATATATCTTGTTTTCGTGTAGTGTGATTTGTTTGTGCCTTTGTGGGATATAAATCTTGTATTGTTTTTTTGTTTTACAGGCATGTTGCTTATTTTCTGGATTGTTACATTTTGGGTGCATGTAGGCTTTGGTCTATTAAGACATTTGTTTAACATTACAATTTCTTTTTAGGAAAAAATTGAAGAGAAGCTTGCTGAAGAACAATCTCAACCATCATACACTCCTATAGTTTCATCAAATGATGCACTTGGTCAAGTTCTTGGAAAAGAACATTCTGGAAGAGTGCGTGGTTTGGGAATGGGGCCATGTCCCTCAAAAGTTTTCCGTTTCCATAACTCAAGTTTTGGTATTGGTGAAACTTCAAATAATGCTTCTATGAGATCTGAGTTAGCTTCAATGCAACAAAAGCTTGAAATATTAGAAGCTGAGAGAGCTCGTGAACAAGCTGAGAGAGCTCATGAGCAAGCTGAGAGAGAAGCTGAGAAAGCTCGTGAGCAAGCTGAGAGAGCTCGTGAGCAAATTGAAAGACCTCGTGAGCAAGCTCGAACATATGGCATACTTAAGTATCTAGTTGAGCATATGGGACTTAAGATTCCTTCCTCGCTTCTTGGTCTAGTAAGTTTTTATCTTTTCAATGATTGATATGCTATAGTAATTTTATATATATATATATATGTATTCTTACAATTTTTCAAATTTTTTTACAGCCACCTTATGTAGGCAGCACAGAAGCATCACCAAGAGAAAATAGACCATCATCTGGAGCTAGTCATGACCCGTCGCCACTGTGAACATATAATATTTTGAAATCACTTTGATATTTAATTGTTAGGATGATTATGCATATACGTTTGTGATGTCGTTAGGATGACGCTTTGCCATATATATGTTATGAATTTTGTAATGTTTTAATTTTAATAACATAAATTTGGTATTTTATGAAATTTTCAAGATTGTTGTCAATTTATCTTTTGTAATGTTGATTTTAATTTAAAAT
>QANZ01045689.1:11185-24875 GCA_003254925.1 Chamaecrista fasciculata | reverse complement strand
ATTATTTATCTAAGCACATATTTATTGAAGCATATCAAGATTTTTTTCCTTTATTTATGATGCACAAGACATGGTACTATTTGCATTCATTTATACTTGTTATAAGAGTTTATCATTCCTCAAAATGAAATATTGACTTGCATTATTGTGGGATTTGTGGCAAATTTGTCAAATCAATGTAGTTTTAAGTAACACTAGATTGTTTGGTTAAAAAAAAAAGTAACACTAGATTGTTTATGATTTGAACTCAACTAACTTATTTATATTGTATGATGTGCATAATTTTGAGTGCATGATTTTGAATTCAGGTTTATGAAACATAAAAATGGTTAGGTTTGTGTTGTTTAATATAATTAATATGCATTTTTTTTTCTTTTTTATTACTATTATTGTTATTATTTATCTATGTACATATTTACTTACTTTTCATTGTACATATTTACTTACTTTTTGGTTAATTGTCAGCTCTCTCCCTCTTCAGAATATCAATTGTTTGGAAAATCATGACTTCCTAATTGTTAGGAAGGTTTTTGATTTATAAAATTCCAAAGGAAATTAGAGGCATATAGTGCATGGCTTAGTGGGTCCCAAGGGAAGATTTGATCTTCCATCTGATTCCCTAAGATTACGATTTGAATTTAAATTAAATATTAAGGTAATATTTTAATTGTAAATTCAATTCATGAAGTCATATTATTATAATTTTAGAATTATAATAATGCTCTAAATATAATTATAAACCCTAGGGGCTAGGCGCCTAAGGGTGTGGGTGACAATTCATTTGTGATTTTGGTCTTCCTCCTTGTAGAGAGAGAAGAGAGAAAAATCGCCACCTTCATAAACCTCAGCTCTTCCAAGTGAGAGAAATTTTTGGCTCCCAAGAGTTGAGAGAGGAAAAATCGACTTTGCCTAAGGAGTTAGGAAAATCGATTTGCAGTCACCAAAAATTAGGGTTTGTGAGAGAAGAGAAAACAAGAAGGGGTTCTTGTGGATTCTTTCTCTTTTGCGCCACCTTGTTTTTTANAGAGAAAAATCGCCACCTTCATAAACCCTAGCTCTTCCAAGTGAGAGAAATTTTTGGCTCCCAAGAGTTGAGAGAGGAAAAATCGACTTTGCCTAAGGAGTTAGGAAAATCGATTTGCAGTCACCAAAAATTAGGGTTTGTGAGAGAAGAGAAAACAATAAGGGGTCCTTGTGGATTCTTTCTCTTTTGCGCCACCTTGTTTTTTATTCAAGGAGTTCTTGAATTCAAAATCACTATAGATTGGTCCCTGGTCCTTTTGGAGAAAAGAACAGAAGGCTAGCACCTTGGTGCCCAGAAAACTGTTCGTGTGGATCACCGTTGGAGGAAGGACGCGTAACGTGGACTTCTAGGAAACGCCCCGTACAACCAAACCGATTGGAACTCGTGAGGTATGCCACTATCTTAACAGGTTTTAAATTCTACTAGCGGATCCGTTCGGGAATTTTAGGGCCCGGCGCGTTTTTTTTTTAATTTATATTTGCTTCCGCTGTGTTTGGCGCCTGGAATTCCCCACAAAACTGTCTCCCAAATCCCTCAAGTGTCTATTTGTAGGATACCCCAAGGAAACTAGGGGGTATTATGTCTACTGCCCATCTGACAACAAAGTGTTTGTAGTCAGACATGGATCCTTTGTGGATAGGGATTTTGTTTCCAAAAGAAACAGTGGGGGCAAGATGGATCTTGAAGAAGTTCAAGAGCCACAAGACACTTCAGAGGCGCAGACGGAAACTGGAGAAGAGCCACAAGATGTTGTGGAAGCTCCTCTAGAAGCACAAGGACCACGAAGGTCTGATAGGACACGTTTTCAGCCTCAAAGATATGGATTTTTTATGATTGAGAACAAAGATGTGTTGCTCATGGAGCGTGGTAAGCCTACCACCTATCAAGAGGTTATCGTGGACCCCAACTCTGAAAAATGGGTCGAGGCCATGAAGGTTGAGATGCAGTCCATGTATAACAACGAGGTATGGACCTTGGTCGCTCCACCCGAAGGAGTAAGACCCGTAGGGTGCAAGTGGGTTTTCAAAGAGAAAACAGACATGGATGGCAATGTCAACGTCTTCAAGGCAAGGCTAGTTGCAAAGGGGTTTACTCAACGTCATGGTATTGACTATGACGAAACTTTTTCCCCTGTTGCAATGGCCAAGTCCATTAGGATCCTCCTTGCCATAGCCGCATATTATGACTATGAGATATGGCAAATGGATGTCAAAACAGCATTCCTTAATGGAAGGCTGCCCGAGGATGTGTATATGACACAACCTGTGGGGTTTGTATGTCCAGAGGAACCAGACAAGGTATGCAAGCTTCAGAGATCCATTTATGGATTGAAGCAAGCATCTCGAAGTTGGAATCATCGTTTTGATGAAGTAGTCAAAGAGTTTGGCTTCTTACAAAACCCTGATGAGCCTTATGTTTACAAGAAGGTTAGTGGGAGCACAATTGTGTTGTTGGTGCTATATGTCGATGACATATTGCTCATTGGAAATGATATTCCAACCTTGGAGATTGTGAAATCTTGGTTGGAAAAATCGTTCTCAATGAAGTCATAGGGATGGCTTGCTGCCAACTTCACGTGAGGCTTGCTGGGTCACACATGAGCAGGATCTGGACATCACTTAAAGGGAAACGAATTAGGGTTAATTCGTGAGTCACTCTGGTGACACAATTTAAGACATAGCTAAATGTCTGGGACATAAAGTCTTGTCTTAAATAAAATCTACGGTTGAGATATTTAAATTTGTGGGACAAGTTTAAATATATTAATTGTTAAATAGTTAATTGGATTAATCTATTTACAATTATAATATTAGGGAATAATAAATTAGATAAGGTTCCTAAAAGTTAGGAGATTATTGATTTATTAAATTCACTAATATTAGGATAAAATGGATAGAGCGTGGCGCCTCATATAAGGAGATTTTAATTAATGAAAATGTTGTATTAATTAAAGTCATGAATTTGAATTCAAGATTTGATCTAGATTTCAAGATTCAAAATTTGAATTAAAGATATTAGGGTAATATTTTAATTCAAAATCATTGGAAGATAATAAGTTGGTTATAACTTCCTAAGAGTTAGGAATGTTATTTTGATTTATTAAATTCCTTAAAAAATGAGAGGGGATAGGCGCATGGCTTGTGGGACCAAGGAGGAAGATTTGATCTTTCATTTTGATTCTCAAAGATTGCATTTTGAATTCAATTAAGATATTAAGGTAATATTTTAATTAAGAATTCAAGTCCTAAAATTATAATATTATTGTAATCTTATAATTTTATAATTTGATAATCNACGCTTCGTGTGGACTTCTCAGAATTGCATCGTTCAACCGCACCGATTGAAACTCTTGAGGTATACCACTAACTTTACCGGTTTAAATTCATCTAGCGGATCCGTAGGGAAATCACCTTTTGTTTTTGCACCATGTTTTAATTAATTTTACTTTTTCGCTTCCGCTACGCGCACCGTGATTTCCCAACAATATCTTGTTTTAATTAATGAAAATGTTTTGTTAATTAAATTAAGATATCAAGATTTGAATTTGAATTCAAGATTTGATTTTGAATTCAAAGATTCAAATTTTGAATTAAATATATTAAGGTAATTCTTCAATTCAATATTGTTAGGAAATTAATAAGTTGGTTATAACTACTGAATAGTTAGGGTTGTTATTTTGATTTATTAAATTCCTTAAAAATAAAGTGAGGATGGTGCATATCTTAGGCTTGGGATGCAAGATTTGATTTTTCATTTTGAATTTAAAAGATATGCAAGTCGAATTTTTGAATTAAATTATCAGGGTAATATTTTAATTATAAATTCAATTCCTCATGACTCATTCCAACCAATAGGATTTGAGCAATCAAGATTTGGTTTCAAGATTTGATCTTGTAGTCCTAGAATTCGAATTGCCCCTAGGTTTTCGAATTATAATATTAGTGTAATATTATAAATCAAGATTTAGGGAATCCCTAAATTATATTAATTATTGAATTAATATATCCAAGATTTTAGGGATTCACTAATTAGATTAGTGAAACCCTAATTTTGGGAATGAGGAAAATATAAATACACACATTAGGGGGCAAGTCGACTTAGTGCTTTTAGTGTGACTAAAATTCGCCTAGTTCTTCTTGAGAGTCAAGAAAATTCGCCAACCCTAATTCTTGAGAGGAAAAGTCGACTTTTCTCAAGGAGAGAGAAAAGTTCGACCTACACCTTTAATCTTTAGGGTTCTTGTGTGTTCTTACGCCACCCACTTATCTTGGAATCAAGAATTGTTCTTGATTCTTCAAGACTCATAGATAGTTGTTCCCGTGTTCACTTGGGAGGAAGTGAAGGAGGCTAGCACCTGGGCATCTGCCAAACTGCTCGTGTGGATCATCGGCAGAGGAAGCACACTAGGAGTGGACTTCTCAACTCGTAAATTCAAACGCGCCGATTGAAAAATTAGGTATACATCTATCTTTACTGATATAAATATAGGTAGTGGATCGTGGAAGGGAATCATAGAGAAGCAAAAATTTTAATTTACCGTGTTTTTCCGCTGCGCTGACTCTATGATTTCCCAACACACGAAACCACATTTCGCAACTACGGTCACGATGCAGTACTTGACGCATACAACGAGATTATGAGTAAACGAAAAGGATTGGTGTTGGGGCAAGTAGAGGAAAACCTAGAAGGAGACGAAGAATTAGCCAAGGAAAGTTTCAAAGATGGAGGTAACACAGGTTCGATTGATCATTTTATTTCTATTATCCCTCTTCCCTCTCCTTGTGATGAAACAGGTAAGCAATGTAGCGAGGAAGATGGAATTAAATTGGAAGACTTCAATCTTCATGACTATGATGAATCTCTCCTCTCTACCCAATTACCTGACATAAATAGCCCTTGCGAATGCAATGGTGGGCCCTGTAAATATTTTCAAGAAATCGATGATTAGCTCACCATGGATCAAAAAACCTTAGAAGCAGCTGAAGTTTCCAAGGACAAGGTGCTACAAGAAGAAGAAGAATTAGAAGAAGAATCCGAGAACCCACCTTCGCAAAGAATTTGCGAACAACTTGAAATAGAGAAGCCTCCTCTCACTCACATTGATTTCATTATTCTTGACCCTATTCCCACATCACCCTCTATTTATGATTATATTTCTTTATGTGATATAGGTGTGAAGGAAACTATTAAAGAGGAGCACGCTGACCAGAGGGGGGGAACTTCATACGTTCCCTCGAGCATCGACGCCTCTTGCCCCTCTGGATTTTCAAAGAGAATTTGAAGCCGGATTAAGCTTCAAGTTGTTTCTTCTTCCCACTTATCTCTTATTTATCATTTCTAATTTTAATCGCGAGATAAGTGTGGGGGAGGAAACTGTTGGGAATTCTAGGCGCCTAACGCAGCGGAAGCAAATATAAAATTTAAAATAAAACGAGCCAAGTCCTAAAATTGCCGAACGGATCCGCTAGTAGAATTTAAAACCTGTTAAGATAGTGGTATACCTCACGAGTTTCAATCGGTTGGTTGTACAAGGCATGTGCAAGGAGTCCACTCTCAGCGTTCTCCCTCTGCCGGTGATCCACACGAACAGTTTCTTGGGCACCAAGGTGCTAGCCTTCCGTCCTTTTCTCCAAAAGAACAAGGGACCAATCTACAGTGACTTTGACTTCAAGAACTCCTTCTTGAATCAAACAAGGTGGCGCAAAAGGAAAGCCCCAACAAGAACTCCTTCTTGTGTTTCCTTCTCTCACAAACCCTAATTTTGGTAACCTCAAATCGAATTTCCTAACTCCTTAGGCAAACTCGATTTTTCCTCTCTCAACTCTTGAGAGCCAAAATTTTTCCTCACTTGGAAAGCTAGGTTTTTTGAGAATGGCGATTTTTCTTCTCTCTCTACAAGGAGGAAGACAAAATCACAAAATGAGCTCTCTCTCAGCACTAGGCGCCTAGCCCTAGGCTTTTAATAATTATTTTTAGAGCATTATTATAATTCTATAATCATAATAATATGGCTTCATGAATTGAATTTACAATTAAAATATTACCATAATATTTAATTTAAATTCAAATCGTAATCTTAGGGAATCCGATGGAAGATCAAATCTCCCTTGGGACCCACTAAGAAAGGCGCCATGCTCCATCTTTTTTACCTTGGAATTTTATAAATCAAAAACATTCCTAACTCTTAGGAGGTCATGATTCTCCAAAGATCCTGAGTTGAGATCTCACCAAATCTATTTGAATCAAATCTTTTGATATCTCCATCAAATATTTTGTATCCAAACTCATGATTTAAATTAATAAAACAATTTTATTAATCTAAAATCACCAAAAGAGGCGCCACCCTCATGCTTTAATATTAGGGAATTTTATAAATCAATAATTTCTTAACTTTTAGGAACCTTATCTGATTTATTTTTCCTAATATTTTAATTGTAAATAATTAATCCCCATTAATCATTTAACAATTATTATATTTAAACTTGTCTCACAAATTTAAATATTTCACAACTGTAGATTAATTAAGACAAGACTTAATGTCCCAGACATTTCGCTGTGTCTTAAATTGTGCCACCGGAGTGACCCACGAATTAACCCTAATTCGTGTCCCTTTAAGCGGTGTCTTGATCCTGCTCATGTGTGACCCAGCAGGCCCCACGTGAAGATGGCAGCAGGCCATCTCCATGACCTACAAGTCGTGAGCGGACTCTAGCAAGCCATCATGACTACCCAAAACACGTGAGTTATCGTTTTTACCAAAACCGACTTAACCTTAGTACCACCTTGTCATAGACCCTATTGTCACACGATATCTTGGTCATGGATTAGGCACAGGAAAGTCATCCATAATCCAAACCACAACTTTCTCGATTTCCTGAGTAAGTCCCATTTACAAGCGTGGCCACGCATTTCCTTGGACAGACTCATCGAGGGCGCCAGTTAGATATCTCTCATTTAATGAGGGACAAAATCCCATCTTGGCCAATCCATATTCCTCAGCACGGCAATCAACCAAACCCGTACTTAGCCCTTATGGCTACCCTGCTACGGGCAACGTTAGACTAAGCCAAAGTCTTACAACTGCAACGCTGGAATAATGATGACCTCAGGTCTAAGGCGTCGTGACAAGCGTACAGGAGAGGCAAGCTGATGACTAAACCCATGCAGGACTCTCCGGGTCAGTTCCAGTAACTCGTAACCCCTTACGTAATTGCACCATGACTCTCGTACCGGCATCTAGTGCATGCATCTCTATGCACCGAGGTCATGCTGGTCTTAGTTCATTTTCGTTCCCACGAAAATAATCAACCATGGACAGATTTAGATTAATTATCTCATAATTAATCAGGGACTGTTATCATAGTAAACATGCTAATAATATGATAACCATTAATTTATCTCCATAAATTAATCAATATGTTCAAAACATATTTATAAAATGATTGGCCCTAGGGCACAGTCTCCAACAGAAACAACTCCAGTAGGTTAGCTTTTATTGCTTTCAGTATTTTATTTTACTTGTTTTTAATTTCGTTTTCGTTTGGTTGCCAAAGTGGTTTGGTCAGTTTGGATCAGCCCAAGTTAGTTGTTTTATCTTATTGTTTTCAGGTTTTAAAATTTCGTTTTTTTTTTTATGATTTTGTTTTTGTTTTTTTGTGTCACACTCCCTGATCATTATTATATGAACTCTTAAAAATTATATTCTCTTCCGTTCTAGAAAAGGAAATTTCTGTCCTTTTCTTAATAGCCCTTTTGCAAATTAATTTTTGCTTTGTTCATTATTTTCCCTTTTATTTAACACATTGTTCTCTGCATTGAGGAGAATGAGAGCTTTAAAGTGTGGGGGAGTGATAAACTTTGCAATTTCATCTTTTTGGTCTACTATTAAAAAATAATGGTACACGTGCATTGATCATCAGCTAGTAAGTAATTTTCTTCTAGCTATATCTTGAATTTGATCACCTCAATTGATAGTTTAGCATAAAATGTTTCCTACCCATGAAAATTATTATTTTTCATTTTTTTTATAATCTCAAATATTCTGTTGACAAATTATTTAATATTTTCCCAATTTTTAAATTTCCTCTTCTCTTTCCCCTATTATTTTATTGCCCTTTAACATTGAGGGCAATGTGTTCTTCTAAGTGTGGGGGAGAGAGGAGTAAATTCACACTCTGACCTTAGTTCTTTACTCCTATTTGATTCTAACATTCGGGACAATTTTAAGTTTTAAGTGTGGGAGAGAGGAGTAAGTTAGAGTAACTTACATTTTGGTTTACCCAAAAAAATTTAAATTTTAAAATTTAAAATTATTATTTTTGCCTATTTATCTTGGTACTTGATTAAATAATCTACACCTTTTATTTTTCATTTTTTGAGTAGAATTCGAGTTAGTTGAATTTTTAATATGTTTAAAGTCTTGAGTGAATGATTTCACATTTATGATAAGAGTTTAGTCTTAGTTGTTCTCTATAGCCTGAGAAATAATCTAAGTAATTTTCTAAGTTTAGTAGTATTGTTTGATTTTTATAGACCAATTTGAGAGAAACCCAGCATAGTTGGAAGTTTAAGCCTAAATATTTCCTATCTTTTGAGTGACATTTTCAGTCTCTTAGTTTTATTTTCTCAAGAACTTGTTTTGATTCTTGGTTAAAGCTTTATGTGATTAAATATCTTTAATATGACAGTGACATTTTATTCTTCACCCTTTTATCCCAAACACTAGCCATAAACACATTATCCCTTGTTAGCCCCTTTGAGCCTTTTAACTAGGTGTTTTAAATATGACTATAAACATTTTTTTAGTAGAAGTTTTTGCCATAGTCCTCGATTTTTGTTCTTATCCGTCTTAGGATTAAGCTTCGCCAATTGTATTCAAAACAATATATATGAAAAAAAGAAAAAAAAAAAGAGAGAAAAAGAAAAAAAAGTATCTTTTAAAAAGAAAAGAAAAATCAAAAGAAAAGCAAGAAAAAAAGATTGGCCAATCAAAAGAGAGAGTATTGTGCTTATTGACTCTCCATATATATATGTGCTTCAAGTAAGATTGACAATAACCCTTAGAAAAAGAGGATAAGGATTTCATGAGGACGTTGGTTATCAAGTATACTAATTTGAAATTTTGTAAGTCTAACACCAAATCTCCTTTCTTTTATCACCTTCATTTTATATGGTCTTTCCATTCATTACAACCCTATTAAAGACCTCTTGATTTTGGATGATTTAACACTTGTGGTGGAGACCTTGAGAATTTCTACAAGCCTATGGTAGGAAACTTACTCTAAGGAATGACTTGAGAGAAAATACCCAATTAGTGAGGAGAGTAATACACTTATGGAATTGGTCTTATAGAAATTAGATTGCACTACTTTACAGAGTTACTTGCTTAGTGAATTCTCTAGCTCTAGGTTATGACTATGTACTGGCATTGAATCATGAACTTAGAAAAGTTCCTTTATTCTTTGAAATATTCTCTTTTCTTCTACTTCGTACCTTTGCTCAGGAGTGCAAAGTCTTAAGTGTGGGGGATTTGATGAGCCCAAATATGAACAAGTTATTTGGCCTTCTTTTGATATGATTAAACCAATAATATATTATAATTAGACCAATTAATATGCTAAGGGGTGCACCAAGGTATGGCGTAATAAAGTGGATAAAATAGGTTAATTAGCGTTTATTTATTGTACTTTATAAATAGGTGCTACTTAATGGTTTATTTAGTGTTTCAGATATCCAAACAAGGCCAAACCAAGAGAAAAATATCTAGAATCAACGAGAAGATCACGTTAAGCACAAGATGTTCTTGTGCCGTTGGATGAACCGTCGGCGCAAAGGAGGTAATTCCCGCGGCACAAGTATTTGAGAGGAATATGACGTCAGCACGTAAGCTTCAGCGCAATTTTATGTTGAGTCGTCACTTGCGCCAACGGCCCAAGTGAGAAGTCTCGCGGCACACGCAACCTAGCGATTAAAAGATATGCTTTGGACGGCTAGGATTCAAGATATGAAGATACATCGAAGATATTCCAGATATTTCGATGCGCTTCTATGTTGGGTCGCCGGCCGCACGCAATGGCCCAAGCGCAAATCTTGTCCTTGACTTGCGGACCAAGCATATTACTTGTGCCTATAAATAGAGCTCGTCATTCCACGCTCAAAGTCGCTCAGCCCAGTTCCAATAGCAAAATAGTTTAGAATATAATAGAGTTCTCTACCTAGAGCATGAGTAACTAATTAGGTAGATACTTGAGGAACACCTCAAGGATATGGCTTGAGTTCACCACATTTTCATTATAGAGTCCAGATGTTGATGTTGCATTTATGAGGTATTCTCAACTCCTTCAAGGTAATTGTTGAAGTTGTGTATACATTAGATTGATAGATCAATACTTTATTAGGGATAATTGTTGGTATTCCTGGAGTCTATCTCTTTTACGATTAATAAAGGTTGCTCTTTAAACATGTTATTTACATGGTTGGTTTACTAAGGAGTGTTCTATCTATCTTAGAAATATAATTAGGATTATTATTTATTGCTTATATTTGTTTATTGTTCCGATGTGGTAATAATAGAGATTGCCCTGAAGAGCCTTGACAAATGCTCATAACCCAGTCTTGGTTGAGTGATCGATCCTAGTCTTGTATTCTACACCGTTGTTTGATTCATTGTGTTTGAGTCTAAATACATCATTTAACTTGGTTAAGTAAATGCACATTAATTATCTATTCTCTATCTTGAACGAACTATGATAATCCATCTCTAGGGTTTTCTCTCAAGTATTGTTTTCATTCATATTAATTCTTGACAACTTTTATAACCAAACTTATAAACTACAACCTTCATCACAATTCTCTTAGTGTCATCACATTGAGTACCGCGAGAGATTTGACCTTGGGTTAGCATCTACACTATATTCTAATAAATATAGTTATACTTGTGAGGCTCAATTCATCTTTGTCTATTAATCTAATCATATTAATTTGTTTTGTCACAATTTTGTTTTCCTTTATTAGGTTCTCCTATTTTCCATTCTATTGGTTTCACTCCACATTCTATTTCTAAAATGTCATGATCGTAATCTAAAATTTCTATTTCTTCTCTTTCTACTTCCCTTTCTATTTCTAAATTTATTTCTTGTACTAATGGTACTTTATCTCTTATAGTTTTCTTTATCATAGCCTCAATCTCATTTATAGCTTCAAAAATAGTAATAACATTTATATTTACTACTTCTTGTCCTTGTTTGATTTTTTCACTAATTATCCTAGTTTGGGTTATATTTTCATTTATATTTTGTTGTCTAATTTCACTTTCACTTATACTATCTTATTCTTTTCCTTCTATTTTTGCCATCATATTAATTTGTTTCATATTATTATCTATTTTTTCTACTCTATTCATCATGCTGCCGAAGTTGCTAATCTTTTATGTTCTTTTCTATATATAAATTTTACGTCTACTATCTGGTGTTCTAATAATCTTAAATGTTCTTCAATATTAGATCTTATTAGTTGCCAAGTAACTCCTGGTGGTAGTTCAAAGCCAAAGTCTCTATCGTATATTGTATTTACGAACGCAATATTGTATTTTGCTTTTCTTTTAGCTTTCGTTAATTTATTTAATAATTTTCNTAGTTTTGACCAAAAATAAGTCAGGTCACAGAGGGAACTCAATCTTCTTTCATATTGAGGTCTTTTCTAAGATCATCAAACGATCTAAACCCTCTTCCTTTAACTTATCCCAACACAACCTTCGTTCGTTACCTACCAGAGGCGTAGCTAGATATGTATGTCACAGATAATATAAAATCGTAGTTTCAACTCAGCATATATTACTGTGATAGAATCAAAGCCCGGACATCTGAATATAAGGAAATACTATACTACTACCTCTTGATCTTAATAAGAGAGTTACCCTTCCATACCTGAGTTATTCATGCTTCAAGATGTTTATCATGCAAAGATGATTTTGAGAATAAGAGAGTAAGTGAATAAATGCAAGAGAGTAATTGAAGATACTTGTATTTTACACGAGAGATTACAATACTCAAAGCTTATTATGGTCTAGTGTGGTGGTTTTCATCATGAAACCCACCTCCTTATATAGGCATTACAACTTTACTCTAGTTACATAATCCTGGTTACTTTTACACATTATTTTACTAACTTTAGTACAAACTATTTACATGACCATAGTTACTTTAAGACTTTTTACTCCCCTACTTTTTCTACTTTTGCACTTATCTTCTCATATCTTCACACATGGACATATCTTTACATACACTCTTTACACATACATATCTTTTCATACACTCTTTACACATGGACATATCTCTAAACCTACTTTATTACCTCTATTATTCACATGTATTTTTTTGTCGTCTTCTCTTTGTCTAGTCTATTTAAGTCTTATATGCTTTTCTTATCTGCTGAGCTTTATCTTCTTTCAGATTAGTCCTTCTTCTATCTCAGGTTATTCACAATCTTGTCTCCTCTTCGAGTTATGGGCACAATATTTACAATCATGGCCATCATATTCTTCCAACACCTGGAAAATATTCATCTTGATATACTCGAAATAATGCATCTTATTATTCTTGATCTTCTCTGTCCATAATTTAAATAATCTTAGATTATTACTGTTATTTCCAACAGAATATATACAGGTATTTGGGCGTCCATAATAAGTCCATTGGATTTCTTCAGCGTTAGTTGTCCTCTCTATTTCTTCATAGATAATCTTGATACCTTGAGATCTGATATCAGACATCATTAATTGGAACTCCTCTTCACTGGGAACTTCTTTTCTTCGTCGACTTCTAATGGATTTTTAGTTGTTCCGAACTTAATCAGATTTATCGGCTAATAAAATTCATCAGTAGTTATTTCACTTATTGCTAAGTAGCATCTGATAAAAACTCTATTCTTGATAACTATTCCCTAATAGTGAGCTGCTGCCTTCTTCAAATATTCTGGTAATAAGGCTAGTTCACTTCCATCGTTCGACGGATAAATAGTCTGGATAAGTTCAAAATCCTATAATGCTTTTACATATTTAGCTGGCATACCCGGAAGTACAAAAACTTTATTGATTCCGAAATGAGATACAAATTTGATGCTTTCCTTCTTTATTGGTAAATCACAATTATTTAATCTTGTCACAAAATGATACATATATCGGAATTGTTTGTAATATCTGATAGAGATTGTGCCCTAGGGCCAATCATTTTATTTATATGTTTTGTTTGAACATATGTTTTGACTAATTTATATAGATAAATTATCTTGTTATCATATTATTAGCGTGTTTACTGTGATAGCGTCCTTGATTAATTATATGGTAATTAATCTAAAACTGTCCCTGGTCGATCATTCACGTGGGAACGAAAATGAACTAAGACCAGCATGACCTCGGTGTATAGAGATACATGCACTAGATGCTTCTCGAGAGTGATGGTGCGATTATGTAAGGGTTACAAATTGCTGGACCGACCCGGAGAGTCCTGCATGGGTTTAGTCATAAGCGAGCCTCTCCTGTACACCTGTCACGATAGCCTTAGACCTGAGGTCTTAACTATTCCGGCATTGTAGTTTTCAAACTTTGGCCTAGTCCAACGTTACCCGTAGCAGGGTAGCCATACAGGCTAGGTACGGGTTTGGTTGATT
>QANZ01045685.1:78269-92899 GCA_003254925.1 Chamaecrista fasciculata | reverse complement strand
TAAGTATTCTTAAAGTAGTATAATTACAACACAAAGTATTCATTTATAATATTTACCAAGATCGAACTCTTGCCAAGGGTTTTAGGGTGAAATGATCCAACTTTATCCATCTCTATAGTTGCCTAAAAGAACACAGAACAAAATGCAATCGTTCATATATTAAGGCAAAGAACACAGAACAAAAGAAACAGAGAATTGATAAAAAATTAGAAGACCAAAAAACGAAAAACCAAGTGAATCTGAATTTGTAGCTTAATGAACTAAATCTACAGAGAATAGTTGTAATCAACCACTAATAAATGACGATTTTGTCAAAGGAGCTAAAAACCAAGCTGCAGCAACAAATAATCAAAGCCCAAGCTAATAGTCCCTGCAACAACACTTTAATAAATGACAAAGTGGACGCTTTAGTATAGATGTATTATGTGTTTGTGGTTATATTAATATTCTTCCCACAGCAAAAATACTTTCAGTTCAGCAAAGTAATTACTAATGACAACCAAAAAAAGGGAAAGAAAAAACATGGTTTTATACTAATGAAGTTTGGTCGGAATTTAGTAGCCTCTAACTTCAGTCCAGCAAAGTTTGGCACTCACAAACTGGATCAAAGCTTCAAAGCTTTATCTCTAGCCCATTCCAAACTTCAATTTTAGAAAGTAATAAATACACAAAAAATTGAAGAACAGAGAAAGACAAAGAAGACATTCAAAGCTTTATCTATAGCTCATTCCAAACTTCAATTTAAGAAAGTAATAAATACACAGAAAATTGAAGAGCAGAGAAAGCCAAAGAAGACATTTTATTTATATTATTTATTAAAGTTTGGATTTTTCCTTATCTTTTAAAGATATGAGAATGAAAGAAAGCCAAAGAAAGCCAAAGAAAAATGCTACAACTGTAAATCAACCACCTACTGAAAGTTCATCCTATACATTCAAGTCCTTTCCCTTAAGATAAAATTGATTACAACAATCTGAAACCTTTATCTAATGTCTCCATCAAGACAAAAAATTTATAGTAACACTAAAGACAACAAACATTTTTATGCTGAAAAAGATGAATTGATTATTAAAGTAGCTCTTAATTTGAAGTTGTCACACTGCTTCATAACCAAAATAAATCTTATGGAGTGAATACATTTGAATTTCGATACTACTGTGATATGAAAAGACTATTTCATTGACATAATAATATGTATGGAATCACCATAAATGTAAGAAAAAGATCCCCACTAACCTTGAGTGTAACAACTGCATTTGGATTCTTGTCAACAACATATATACAAAATTGACAACAAAAAAAGATTGAGGATGAAATTGACAGCTTGTGTAAAGTTTGGGGACGAAATTGAGAGTTAGTGTAAAGTTTGGGGACAAAATTAGTACTTTTGCCTTATTCATTTCGTCCCCAAACTTTACACTTGCTGTCAATTTCGTCCGCAGTCTTTCTTTGTTGTCAATTACGTCCCCAAACTTTACACTTGTTGTCAATTTCATCCCCAATATTTTTTTACTATCAATCTAGTCCCTAATCTTTCACATTTTGGTCAATTTTATCCTTTAATCCTACTTTAGCCAAATATTGACGACAAAATCTATGTGGCTAACGATATATAATGTAAAATTGATAGAAAAAGAAACTCAAATCCTAACTTAGATTCAAAAATAGGATGCAATCTCTCGTTAATTTATTAAAAGAAGTTAGTCAAAAGATAAAATTGACGAAAATGTGAAAGATCGGGGATGAAATTGAGAGTTAATGTAAAGTTTGGGGACAAAATCAGAAAGTACAAAATTGACAACAAAAAAAGATTGAGGATGAAATTGACAGCTTGTGTAAAGTTTGGGGACGAAGTTGAAAGAAAAAAAAGTTTGGGGACGAAATTGAGAGTTAATGTAAAGTTTGGGGACAAAATCAACAAAAAAAGATTGAGGATGAAATTGACAGTTGATGTAAATTTTGGGGACAAAATTGAGAGTTAATGTAAAGTTTTGGGACAAAATCAGAAAGTACAAAATTGACAACAAAAAAAGATTGAGGATGAAATTGACAGCTTGTGTAAATTTTGGGGACAAAGTTGAAAGAAAAAAAAGTTTGGGGACGAAATTGAGAGTTAATGTAAAGTTTGGGGACAAAATCAGAAAGTACAAAATTGACAACAAAAAAAGATTGAGGATGAAATTGACAGTTGATGTAAATTTTGGGGTCAAAATTGACAAAAAAAAAAGATTGAGGATGAAAAAAAAAATTAAAATCAAAAAAAAAATTGCTGAATTAATTAGAAGCTGCCACGTGTCGGATCCAGTGTTAGAGTAGGAAAATGAAACTGCTATTCTCCATGTAGAGTTGACATTTGTGTTGAGTAGGACATTGTTTTTTAAATATAAAATTAAAATCAGAAAAAAAAATTAAAATCAGAAAAAAATTAAAATCATAAATGTTTTCTGCTCCTCTATTCCTTCTTCATCAAACCCTTTTACAACCTTTTACAACTTTGCGCAAGAACTTCTAATCCTCTATCTGCAATCACCTCCCTTGACTGTCCAAAATGAAACAAACTAGTTATTTAAATAAAATTTCAATTTTGCAGGTAATGATAAGGCAGAGTACTTCTCTTCTTGCTCATCATAGTTCCCGCCACAAAATTCTTCCAGACGAAAAAAGTTGACTAGATCCAAGGTTTCACAATCGAAAACTGTCACAGAGGCTAGATTGGGGCAATTTTTCGCCATAAGTTCAAGGTCCTTAATAAAGTTAGAAATATCAGTCGCGTAAAAGTTTAGAGCCTCGACCACTTTATTATTTATCGCAAGGTGATTTAACCATTCTCCATCATTCTCAATTATAGTGCTCCCCTCCAAAAACAACACTTTTAAATTCCTGTCAAACCAAAAAAAATGAAGTTACATTCAGATTTAGGCTCACGCTAAGCTGTAGAAAATTGCCCATTTTCTCATTCAGAATATGAAATGAAGAATCATTTGCACAAACATTACATATATAGACAGCATGCAAAAAATAGTTCGCAGATGAGCAGATCTCCAGTATTAACTGAACCAGTTCATAAATTCCTCCACTATCACTAATTGACATAAATATTGATATGGATGAATCTTAGGTACAATAATGTTTTACAAAGTCACATTATACAGTCTGCAAACTAATTAGGCTACCACAGTACAACTTCTGACATTTTAGAGGTTTCTAATGAAATATACAAACAATTAGATAATTGGTGTTTAGAGAAAAAAAGTATATGAGCTCAAAACTATGATTGTACATGTAACCAAAGTTTACAAAAAGTGGAGATGAAAACATAACAATAAGATGGCTCTGTCAAAAATAAACAATCAAAGTCATCACATATCTAACAAAAAATAACATTACTAACAACTAGTATGGTACCCGTGCGTACGCACGGGTGTTTTTGGTCTAAATTTTTGTTGTAAGCTTTAAAACTTAATAACTGAATAACTGAATTGTAATTAAATCTTAGTTAAATCCAGTTAAAAATCATTGTAATTATGAATAATGAACTTCAGCAATGTCATGTCGACTTCCGTTTTCTTTCAGTTTTTAACCTGGACATTTGTATCTCAATCTAAGCATCCATTAAACAGACTGACAGAAATAATCAAGCCTATCCATAAAATAACCAAATCCAAAGAAATATAATTTGAGATAGGTCCTTTACTACCAACAATCTATAAATTACAAACTAAAAGAGGTATTAGATAATCTAATATTATNAAATCCAAAGAAATATAATTTGAGATAGGTCCTTTACTACCAACAATCTATAAATTACAAACTAAAGAGGTATTAGATAATCTAATATTATTACAGTACAGAATAGTAAATTTGGTAGAGTCTTGCTAAATAAACTATGATTACAACCTAATTACATAAGTATTCTTAAAGTAGTATAATTACAACACAAAGTATTCATTCATAATATTTACCAAGATCGAACTCTTGCCAAGGGTTTTAGGGTGAAATGATCCAACTTTATCCATCTCTATAGTTGCCTAAAAGAACACAGAACAAAATGCAATCGTTCATATATTAAGGCAAAGAACACAGAACAAAAGAAACAGAGAATTGATAAAAAAATTAGAAGACCAAAAAACGAAAAACCAAGTGAATCTGAATTTGTAGCTCAATGAATCTGAATTTGTAGCTTAATGAACTAAATCTACAGAGAATAGTTGTAATCAACCACTAATAAATGACGATTTTGTCAAAAGAGCTAAAAACCAAGCTGCAGCGCCAAATAATCAAAGCCCAAGCTAATAGCCCCTGCAACAACACTTTAATAAATGACAAAGTGGACGCTTTAGTATAGATGTATTATGTGTTTTTGGTTATATTAATATTCTTCCCACAGCAAAAATACTTTCAGTTCAGCAAAGTAATTACTAATGACAACCAAAAAAATGGAAAGAAAAAACATGGTTTTATACTCTGAAGTTTGGTCGGAATTTAGTAGCCTCTAACTTCAGTTCAGCAAAGTTTGGCAGTCACAAACTGGATCAAAGCTTCAAAGCTTTATCTCTAGCCCATTCCAAACTTCAATTTTAGAAAGTAATAAATACACAGAAAATTGAAGAACAGAGAAAGCCAAAGAAAACATTTTATTTATATTATTTATTAAAGTTTGGATTTTTGCTTATCTTTTAAAGATATGAGAATGAAAGAAAGCCAAAGAAAGCCAAAGAAAAATGCTAAAACTGTAAATCAACCCCCTACTGAAAGTCCATCCTATACATTCAAGTCCTTTCCCTTAAGATAAAATTGATTACAACAATCAGAAGCTTGAAACCTTTATCTAATGTCTCCATCAAGACAAAAAATTTATAGTAACACTAAAAACAAAAAACATTTTTATGCTGAAAAAGATGAATTGATTATTAAAGTCGCTCTTAATTTGAAGTTGTCAGACTGCTTCATAACCAAAATAAATCTTATGGAGTGAATACATTTGAATTTAGATACTACTGTGATATGAAAAGACTATTTCATTGACATAATAATATGTATGGAATCACCATAAATGTAAGAAAAAGATCCCCACTAACCTTGAGTGTAACAACTGCATTTGGATTCTTGTCAACAGCATATATACAAAATTGACAACAAAAAAAGATTGAGGATGAAATTGACAGCTTGTGTAAAGTTTGGGGACGAAATTGAGAGTTAGTGTAAAGTTTGGGGACAAAATTAGTACTTTTGCCTTATTCATTTCGTCCCCAAACTTTACACTTGCTGTCAATTTCGTCCGCAGTCTTTCTTTGTTGTCAATTACGTCCCCAAACTTTACACTTGTTGTCAATTTCATCCCCAATATTTTTTTACTGTCAATCTAGTCCCTAATCTTTCACATTTTGGTCAATTTTATCCTTTACTCCTACTTTAGCCAAATATTGACGACAAAATCTATGTGGCTAACGATATATAATGTAAAATTGATAGAAAAAGAAACTCAAATCCTAACTTAGATTCAAAAATTGACGAAAATGTGAAAGATCGGGGATGAAATTGAGTGTTAATGTAAAGTTTGGGGACAAAATCAGAAAGTACAAAATTGACAACAAAAAAATATTGAGGATGAAATTGACAGCTTGTGTAAAGTTTGGGGACGAAGTTGAAAGAAAAAAAAGTTTGGGGACGAAATTGAGAGTTAATGTAAAGTTTAGGGACAAAATCAACAAAAAAAGATTGAGGATGAAATTGACAGTTGATGTAAATTTTGGGGACAAAATTGAGAGTTAATGTAAAGTTTGGGGACAAAATCAGAAAGTACAAAATTGACAACAAAAAAAGATTGAGGATGAAATTGACAGCTTGTGTGAAGTGTGGGGACGAAGTTGAAAGAAAATAAAGTTTGGGAACGAAATTGAGAGTTAATGTAAAGTTTGGGGACAAAATCAGAAAGTAAAAAATTGACAACAAAAAAGATTGAGGATGAAATTGACAGCTTGTGTAAAGTTTGGAGACGAAGTTGAAAGAAAAAAAAGTTTAGGGCGAAATTAAGAGTTAATGTAAAGTTTGGGGATAAAATCAGAAAGTACAAAATTGACAACAAAAAAAGATTGAGGATGAAATTGACAGTTGATGTAAATTTTGGGGTCAAAATTGACAAAAAAAATATTGAGGATGAAAAAAAATTATAATCAGAAAAAAAAAATTGTTGAATTAATTAGAAGCTGCCACGTGTCGGATCCCGTGTGAGAGTAGGAAAATGAAACTGCTATTCTCCATGTAGAGTTGACAGTTGACACTTGTGTTGAGTAGGACATTATTTTTTAAATAAAAAAATTAAAATCAGAAAAAAAAAATAAAATCAGAAATGACACTTGTGTTGAGTAGGACATTATTTTTCAAATATATATAGATGACCAAAAAGTTAAAACTTCTCAATGCATAAGAGGAAATCTCTTCATGCATTCATAATCTAACAATATGTTATAATCAATGCATACGTTTTTTTTTATTATAGTTTTATGGTTTTATTTTTATAAATATTTTAATCCTTTACCTGCAAGAACCAACGATATCGCGAAGACCATCTATCGAAAACCCTGAACAATCATCAAATTTCAAAGTTTCCAGGATGGGTTCTCGAGACTGAGCTAGCATCTGGAGGTCCGAGTCATCCACAATCATCCTCCGAAAGTGGATTGATTTCAAGCATTCACCATATTCAGAAATCTCTTCAATCCAGGGCTTTACGTAGGCTCCCCAATCCTCCGGTATTTTAGAAAATTTGGCCGGCCACGACTTCCCTTTTAGTTTTAATGATTCTAAATAGGGAAACTGTCGTCGGAGACGATCCGGCGTCGTCGTGTAACACATATCTAACGTTATGTGCTTTCGGGTCAAGCAGTCTAGCTTGTACCACTGTCGGCAAACCCGAGAAACTGCATTTCGATCCTGAATGTAAGGAATGGTACAACTCATTACTTCATTGGGAAACTCGGTGCTCCCGTTTTGATCTTCCATGAAGAAATTACTTGGTAAACAGGCAGGATTTTATAAAGTAGGCCTAGCTACAAAAGAAGAGATCACACAACAAAATGGATTAGATTGAATAAACTTGTAGAATTATAGAAAAAAAAATCAAAAATAGGACCAGCACACACACTAACTATATAAGTTCAACATGTACCAACACAATTAATAGTAATTAGTAATTACACATTCAAGTACAGGGGTGTTCAAAATCGAGCCAAACCGATTGACCGAACCAAACCAATCCAAACAAAATCGTTAAAACTCATATTACTTATATATATACATCTACCTCATATTCTCATTAGGTAAGTCATACTCTATTACTCATACATACAATATTCATCATTTAGAAGATACTATTAGAAAACCTATTATTAGCAATTAGAAATAAAATCAACAATACATGGGAAGCGTTCCTTTTAGGGGTGTTCAAACCCGAAGGAAAAATCAAACTAAACCAATGAACTAGCGGTTCGGTTCGGTTAAAAACCGAAGAAAAACAAGCGATTCGGTTCGGTTATCGGTTTGAAATTTATTCAGGTTTTCTATCATCTTTTTTGAACATATCTACTTGCAGTGGACTTTTGTTTTTAGGTTAAAGGGCCAATTTGGTCCTAAATGTGTGCCCTAATGTTCATTTTGGTCCATTATGTTTCAAAATGTTTAAATGGGTCCTAAATGTTTGCAAAATGTTTCACTTTGGTCCCAACTATTAAATATGGCTTGTTTCAAGTTCAAACATGACGAGTTTAGAAGAGTACTTTCTCTATCTAGTTGGGACCGTCAACAAATGACGTCAAATCGGTCTTAAAAGTAGACCTTTCGTTTTATTGTCAAATAAACAAAGTTGATTATATTTCTCTCGTTTCAAATTCGAATGCAACGAATTCAGACCTACGAGTTCCTCTTAACAAGTACTTTGAAATTGAAATGAAAGACGCGAGAAATATGACCAAGTTTAATAGTTTGGGACCAAAATGAAACATTTTACCAATATTTAGGACCAAAATGAATCATTTTGCCAACATTTAGGACCAATTTGAACATTTTGAAACATAATGGACCAAAATGAACATTAGGGCATACATTTAGTCCCAAAACTTTGGCAAAGATTTCAATTTGGTCCCATAACTTTTTTTGTTGCAATTTTGGTCCCATAACATAAAATTTAAGTATTGTGGTAGTCACTTCACTAGTCAGAATAGAAGTGAAATTGGTCCTAAAAGTAGACCTTTCGTTTTATGGTCAAATAAACAAAGTTGATTATATTTCTCTCGTTTTAAATTCGAATGCAACGAATTCAGACCTACGAGGTTCTCTTAACAAATACTTTAAAATTGAAATGAGAGACTAGTTTGAGACCCAAATAAAATAAAATCAAAGAAGAATGTAATAAAATCATCAAGAATGTAATAAATCAAAGAAGTTAAAGAAAAGTAACGTGCCTCAAGGAGTGATTGCAGAATGATGATCTTGATCAAGAATATCAAGACGCATCAACCTTCCTACACGAAAATATTTAAAGAAACTCGATTACATTTCATATTTTAAATTGACATAATCATATGCAAGTTAAATTTCGATAATTTGTTCATACATGTAGAGAGAGCTTTTAATATCGAAGCTCACTGGAGATCATATACCAATAGTTTATTATGAAGTCGTTGTGTACGGTCTCCTTCCTACACGAAAACCTTTAAAGAAACTCGATTACAATTCACATTTTAAATTGTCATAATCATATGCAAGTTAAATTTCGATAATTTGTTCATACTTGTAGAGAGAGCTTTTAATATCGAAGCTCACTGGAGATCATATACCAAGTCCTTTGTGTACTGTCTCTCTTTTTTCCTTTTTTTTTTCCTTCTCTTTCCTTTTCTTACCTGTCTCTCTTTTTTCCTTTTTTTTTTCCTTTTCTTTCCTTCTCTTTCCTTTGTGTACTGTCTCTCTTTGGGGTTTTGGTCTTATTTGTTTCCCTAGCATTTACAATTATGAAGTTCAACAAATACATTCAATACTTTTGCACAAAGAGAATTTTATTAAAGAAATAAAAATCAATGCAAAGATTATAAAACATTCAAAATAAAAATCAAAACAAAGAACAACAATCTCATTACCTACGTTCAATTAACAATAGACCTATCATTCTAATAAAAGAAAAAAAAAACAATAGACCTATCATGGCTACACTACGGCCAAAAGAGCAACCTTAGGCAAACTTAATTAAGATGAACCAATCCCTTTAGTCGTTCATTATAAGCCAATTGATGTTTGATTACCTTAACCGTTTTCAATAAATATTAGAAAAAAGACCCTTTCGTGCCCTTATCGTCTGCGATCAATTTCAGTTATCCCCTTAATGTTTGTTTTGTGTTAATTATGCCCCCAATATGAAAAGTTGATGTCAATTATACCCTAACCTCAATTTTTTTGGGCAAAAGTCCTATTTTGGTCCCTCAAGTTTGCTTAAAGTTCCGTTTTGGTCCCTCAAATCTCCGGCGAACTTTTTGGCGAGATACACGGCGGCCCCGACGACTACGAAAACTCTTAATCCAAGGTTTTTTACCTCCTGAGTTCAATGGCAGCCTTCATTTTGCGAACAAATGACCGGAAATATGATTTTCGGCGATTGTAATTTTTCAGCGACTATGTAATTTTTCGGCGGCTTGCCAGTCATTTTTTTCGCAAAATGGAGGCCTTCATTGAACTTTGGAGGTCAAAAAACCTTGGATTAGGAGTTTTCGTAGTTGTCGGGGCCGTATTAGTGATTTTTTTTGAATTTTGGATAGAATTTTAAACTAATTTTAAACCAGTATTAGGAGTTTTGGGTTATAAATTTTAGAAATTAGAGAACACTGAAATTTAGAATTTTACTTGTCGTATTTGAAATCTCAATATTTTAATTAGCTTGTGGTAAAAATTTGGGAGCAAACGGAGTTTAAAATTTCATCTGGGTTTTTATTTGGACCTGACAAAAGACATTTTTAAGTAAAAACTGAAACATGTTAGAGATAAAATTTTCAAAAACAAATTTCATATTTGGAATCTACTCTCTGTAATGAAGCTAACGATATATATTTTTTCAAGAATTTNGATGAAAACCAACACCTTCATTGTTCTTGGTGGATTTCCCCCATTTTCCTCCATTTTGCTTCATTTTCGGCCATAACAGAACCATGTCCAAAAAACATCAATTTTATCATTGTTTCTTGACTTTCTTGGTTTGAATGAATCCTTTGATGATAGTATATTAGGTTGGGTATCTTTGGAAGCCATTAAAACTCCAAAGTATTGAGATTTGGGACTGTTTTTACTCTAGGGTTTATAAGTGACGTAAATTGGGTTTTTGGTCAAATCTCTTTATTTTCTTGAAATTGTTAGTTTGGATGAGTTCTAGGGTTTACTCCTGTTGTGGTACGTATCTCCCCTGTCTTCTTATTGGTCTGTGAATCGATTACACTGGAATTTGCGTACATTTTCTTCTTTTTCTTGACAAACTGATATATATATATCTAATATTATATGGCTCCACCCCTTTCTGGTCGTCCATGTATAAAACTATAGTCTATGAAATTAAAAATAAGAGAAAATTTATTATTTGGTCTCTCTTTCTTTACTAAGTTAACAATTTAGTCCCTCATTTATTTTACATACATATTTACGTGCCCGTTAGGCACGCAAAGCCCCTAGTATATATATATGTTTCACATATCATGTTCCTACACTATTTAGCTCTATAGTTTTGCTAACCAATATAGATATTTGAATTTGCAAATTCAAAGCACTCCTATCAATTTTTCTTCATGGCTTATGATTTTTTTAACCTCTACAAACCNTGAATGAGCGACCAGGGACAGTTTAGATTAATTATCTCATAATTAATCACGGATTGTTATCATAGTAAACATGCTAATAATATGATAACCATTAATTTATCTCCATAAATTAATTGATATGTTCTCAACATATCTATAAAATGATTGGCCCTAGGGCACAATCTCCAACATGTCTTTCCACCAAGATGGCGGAACGTGGACCGAAGGGGGCGCATTTAATGCGTCGTTTCGGTTTTCGTGACGGTTTTTTCCAAAACCGCCATTTTCCCTCTCTCCTTCTCACTTTTCCAGCTTTCGAATTTTCTCCCTTCTCTCTTTCCTTGTTTTCTCTGAACTTTTCTCGCCGGAACTGAGGATTTGCGAAGCTCCGTTCTGTCACATCGCCGTTTGTTTCACTCCGGCAACTGTACTCGCCGTCGTCTGGTGAGTGTTCCCACATTGTTTTTGTCATTTTTTCGTGATTTCTGGGTTTTCCTTTGAGTTTTACTCATTGTGTTCTTTGCGTTCTTCGCAGTATTCATCAATATTTTCTAGATTTTCTTGCTAGGATCTTCTTCAATCTGCCAGCATTATGGACTTTGACGAATGTAAGATTTCTAAACTTTCTCCTTCATCTACGTCATCTTCTTCATCATTTGAATTTTGGTCGTTTGGTGATCAACCGCAACCGCTGAAGATCATTTTTCCAAACGATCCATTTTCCCCTGAGGGTGTTTCCCCCTATTTGCTGGTGAGTGGAGGAGAGTCCTACATGAGTTGGGTTATAACTATCATGTTTCTTCAGCTGTTGACACTAGTACGAGAGCGCCTGGCTCACCGGCACCGGGCACGTCAGCTCCTAGTTCGTGTGAGCCCCGCATGTCAACGCCGGCTGGGCCTTCTCACTCTCCTATGGACAGGAGGGATGGAGATATAGGGGCATCCTCGTCGCAAGTGCCAGAGGAATTTGACCAAGTTCCTGTTGATCTTTCATCTTCTACGTCTACGAAAATTCATGAGGCGTTGTCTCCTCCCTCAAAGAGAGCGTCCGAGGATGAGGCGTCCTCGATCCCTGAGGAAGCTAGTGGCGCCCATGTCTCTATCTGGGCTTCTATCGGGGATAGAAACCCTCAACAAATGATCTATGGTGAGGAGATTGATTTCCAAGCTTATTATTATTATTATTATTATTATTATTATTATTATTATTATTATTATTATTATTATTATTATTATTATTATTATTATTATTATTATTATTATTATTATTATTATTATTATTATTATTATTATTATTATTATTATTATTATTATTATTATTATTATTATTATTATTATTATTATTATTATTATTATTATTATTATTATTATTATTATTATTATTATTATTATTATTATTATTATTATTATTATTATTATTATTATTATTATTATTATTATTATTATTATTATTATTATTATTATTATTATTATTATTATTATTATTATTATTATTATTATTATTATTATTATTATTATTATTATTATTATTATTATTATTATTATTATTATTATTATTATTATTATTATTATTATTATTATTATTATTATTATTATTATTATTATTATTATTATTATTATTATTATTATTATTATTATTATTATTATTATTATTATTATTATTATTATTATTATTATTATTATTATTATTATTATTATTATTATTATTATTATTATTATTATTATTATTATTATTATTATTATTATTATTATTATTATTATTATTATTATTATTATTATTATTATTATTATTATTATTATTATTATTATTATTATTATTATTATTATTATTATTATTATTATTATTATTATTATTATTATTATTATTATTATTATTATTATTATTATTATTATTATTATTATTATTATTATTATTATTATTATTATTATTATTATTATTATTATTATTATTATTATTATTATTATTATTATTATTATTATTATTATTATTATTATTATTATTATTATTATTATTATTATTATTATTATTATTATTATTATTATTATTATTATTATTATTATTATTATTATTATTATTATTATTATTATTATTATTATTATTATTATTATTATTATTATTATTATTATTATTATTATTATTATTATTATTATTATTATTATTATTATTATTATTATTATTATTATTATTATTATTATTATTATTATTATTATTATTATTATTATTATTATTATTATTATTATTATTATTATTNCTAAAATCCTAAAGCCCTAAACTCTAAAATCCTAAAACCTAAACCATAAACCCTAAAATTGTAAACCCTAAACCTCTAAAAGACAAGATCAGATCAATTATTCTAACTGGTTGCAAGAATATTACTGTTGACATGCTAGAGAAGATTATTCTTTCCTTTTCTTGTCTCTCTACTATAGACATTAGAGGGTGTAGCCAGTTTGGAGAGTTGACTCCAAAATTTTCCAATCTGAAATGGATCAAGAGCCAAAGTTCACACATAACCAAAATTCTAGAGGAGCCGCATAAAATCAAGACCCTTAAGTGGATTAGCGAGAAAACTTCGTCTGTTTCCAAGAACAGTGGCCTAGGTACTGTGGATGATTGTGGTGAACTAAAGGATTATTTTAATAGTGTGGAGAAGAGAAACGCCTCAAAGCAATTATTCCGTCAAAATTTGTATAAACGATCAAAATTATATGATGCAAGAAGGTCCTCTTCCATTTTATCAAGGGATGCCCGTACTAGACGATGGACCATTAAGAAATCTGAAAATGGGTACAAGAGGATGGAGGAATTTCTTAAGTCGAGCCTGAGGGAAATTATGAAGGAAAATGGGTACAAGAGAGTGATTTTTTAGAGGTTTAGGGTTTACAATTTTAGGGTTTATGGTTTAGGTTTTAGGATTTTAGAGTTTAGGGCTTTAGGATTTTAGGGTTTAGGGTTTAGGATTTTAGGGTTTAGAGTTTAGGTTTTAGGGTCTTTAATACTTTTAAGGACTAAATTGTAATGTTTAGAAGAGTTTTGGGACACTTTACAATTTTATTTTGAGGATTTGGGACTAAAATGAATGAAGATGATGAAAAAGAGAAGGAATTGAAAATAATGGATAAAAATGGTCAGGGACCTAATTGCTCAAATTAGATTTTTTAGGGTTTAGGGTTTTAGGGTTTAAAATTTTAGAATTTTAGAGTTTAGGGTTTATAGTTTTAAGGTTTAGAGTTTAGGTTTTAGGGTTTTTAATACTTTTAAGGACTAAATTGAAATGTTTGGAAGTGTTTTGGGACACTTTACAATTTTATTTTGAGAATTTGGGACTAAAATGAATGAAGATGATGAAAAATGTAAATCCAGGGACTGATTTGCTAGTTTACTCAATTTTTATGTTCAAAAATGTAAATCCAGTCATCATGCCAGGGTGGAAAAAAAATAAGAATGCCCAGTCATGATGCCACTTAATCAAGTCAAAGAAAAAAAATGACACATAAGCAAAAAAAATTGCCACATGTGCATTGAGTCAAAATTGAGGGCATAATTGAAACGTTGGTTGCACATTGAGGGCATGTCTGAACAAAATGAAACGTTAAGGGCATAACTGAAAATCACTGCAAACGTTAGGGGCATGAAAGGGTGTTTTGCCTTAATTTAATTAAACAAAGATGTTTTTGTCCATTTGTAATGTTGTTTTTTTTAGTCCCAACATTTCTCTATTTCTTTTGAGTAAAATATACAATTGAATCCCTAAATTATTTTTTAAGTTACAATCTTCTATTCTATTTACTGTATTTTTT
>QANZ01045685.1:58866-77836 GCA_003254925.1 Chamaecrista fasciculata | reverse complement strand
GACTAAAATGAATGAAGATGATGAAAAATGTAAATCCAGGGACTGATTTGCTAGTTTACTCAATTTTTATGTTCAAAAATGTAAATCCAGTCATCATGCCAGGGTGGAAAAAAAATAAGAATGCCCAGTCATGATGCCACTTAATCAAGTCAAAGAAAAAAAATGACACATAAGCAAAAAAAATTGCCACATGTGCATTGAGTCAAAATTGAGGGCATAATTGAAACGTTGGTTGCACATTGAGGGCATGTCTGAACAAAATGAAACGTTAAGGGCATAACTGAAAATCACTGCAAACGTTAGGGGCATGAAAGGGTGTTTTGCCTTTTTTTTTAATAATTTCAGCTCGTTGAAGTAATGAATCAACTTCAACATGTGCTCATGCACCCCACGTCCTTAAAATTGGCGTCATTCAACAAAGAAAGATAATTTATCTTTTGAGGGGACTTCTCGAATTTCTTGAGCTTCTTAACTACGCTTTTAAATATTTTTTTGCTATTTGAAAGAAAAAAGGGATTAAACTAATATATAAAAAATATATTAATCCCTAAATATAGATTGAGAGATTTAAATAAATCATTAGAATGAGTAAACATACCTGAAGATGGTGAACACATCATAAACAAATCAAGCTCTCGTACCATTTGAAAGAAATTAGGGGTTAAACATATAAAATATATGAATCCTTAAATATAAATTGGGAGAAATAAATAAATAATTATAATGAAAGTTTTACTAACTTGGAGCAGTTGAAGATATTGTAGTTAAATGTGAGTAAAGAGTATATTCAACTAACAATACTAAAGAGTTCTCAAGTTTTTTGGCAAAGAGAAAGTCTTGTACAGATATGATTTTTAACAAATAGGTGAAATGTATGAAGAGACAACCGTATTATTAAAGATTTGATATGTCTTTAATTTAAAATTTAAATTAAAAATAAAATAGATAAGATATAATATAATAGTTTCATCAGATATCTAATTATAAAGTATATTGTTTATGCTCCGTCAACAAATAACTCTAATACTCTCACATTGGAAGTCGGGGTTTTTGTCTAATAGACATGTAGATAATCTAAACACGCTTTTCGTTTCCAAACTTTACATCAACTTTGAATTTCTTTCTAATATTTTTTTGCTATCAATTTCGTTCTTAATATTCCATATTTTGGTAATTTTTATTTTTTGACTAACTTCTTTCAATAAATTAATAATAGAATTCATCATATTTTTCAATTTGAGTTTGTCATTAACCACGTAGAATCTATTGTTAATATTTGACTAAAATAAAATTAAAGGAACCAAATAATGTAGAATCTATTGGGAATGAAATTGATAAAAAAAAATTAAGAACCAAATTAAAAGTTGATGTAAAACTTAAAAACAATAAGATACTTTTGCCTCAATTTTTTTGGTTACTCAAGGTATCGCCCAGTCCGATGGGCAAAGGACTAATCCTCCGCGAATCTAAGCTCCATTTAAGGGTTTGCCGCTGGCCAATTGGTTACTGCATACACAAAGCGGGATCGAACCCCGACACTTGTTTAAGTGATCTAGACTTTTGCCTCAATTTTAATAAAAAGTTTCCAACACTTGATTGATTAAGTGAATTTGCCCTTTGGTTAACTCATTTTGGGCACTCTATTTATAATCATTACATTTTCTAATTGAAAAACAAAAAGAAAAAGAAAAATGATCACGGATTGAAACTTCCAAAAAATACATGAAAAGTGGCATGTACTTACTACTACTACAAAGGGAAGGGAATATAATCTTGGTACCCGGCAAAACGCACTAAAAACAAGTTTTTCAAATACCTCTTTAAGTGTGTAAGAAAACCCACTTAAGTTACTTACTAGTTACTACTACTACAAAGGGAATGGAATATAATCTTGTTTAAGTTTTTCAAGTTTTTCCCTGAAGCCTTTTTTAATACATGAAAACCCACAAAAAAAAAACCTAAAACTAACCTATATTTTTTTATTGCACTTTTGGTCAAGTTAGAATTAGTCTCATATAGTTCCACAAATTTAGCATCATATCTTTGTAAAAAATGTCATCGTTATTTCCACAATGTGAAAGTCATTTTATGCAAAGATATGAGACTTATTTTATAATTTTTATCAAAATATATGAGACCAATTCTACAATAATATGAGACTAAAAGTGTAATACGAGAACTAAATTGAGACTGAACAAAATATATAAAATCGAAATTACAATAAAGAATGCCCAAAACAATCATACAAAAGGTAAATAATGTAGAATAACTAGAATGGCGTGCAATCTTATCTGCAGTTCTAATAATGAGATGCCAAGGTATGTTTGTCAGGAAGCTCTTGTCCTTAATTCCCTTAAAAGTGGGATTGTGGGAATCGTATAGTGCAGAATTTAATGGGCACTTTCTACGTTGCACAGAATAACGAACTTAGCTTTTTTCACGCCGAAAAAAAAGAATGAAAGTATCTTTTTTCACGACAAATTGGGAAGTGGATCCTCTGCATTCCTATTCTCTGCATTTTTTGTGAAGTTTAGAGAGATAAAGGAAAAAGTAGAGAGAGAAAATGTGAGTCTCACAAAATAATAAATATGTGGGACTCACATTTTCTCTTTCTACCTCTTCTTTATCTCTTTAAAATGCACCAAATTAAAAATGCAGAGCATCCATTTCCGACAAATTGTTGAATGTGGATTACAACTACATATATACAATTTTGTGTTTGTGGCAATGGGTGTGACACTGTGAATGGATGATGGCTTCTGACAAGAAAAACGATCGGGATAATGAGTTAGAAGGGGACCTAAAAAAGACAACACATAAGCACTAAGTACATCAAGCATTTAATTTGGAGACTAGGATCGTCATTGCTCACGTACCACGGATCTCATTCATTTTTTTCTTCCCCCCTCTCACATGTATTTTCTATTAGAAGTAATTATTTTGAAAGTATTATCGCACACTAAATATGGACACTATATTGTAGGAGACTAGCTAGTCTATTATGCTAAACCCAAGTGTGCTTGATAACGGATCACATTCTTTAGATTTTTATAGTGGTGACCGTCTCAAAGTATTTGTCAAAAGAAACTTATAGTTCTCAATTAATGGCATTTGAATTTGAAACGAGAGAGATATGACAACATTTAATATTTTTTTAATGAATTTGAGAAATTACAAAAACATGTAAGAGCCATATGAAACAAATGAAACATAAGGGACCAATTTAAAATTCACCCCATATATAAGTGATCAATTTGAGGTTTTGACCCTTTTTTATTTGAGAAAACTTATTATTTGGTTTCTCAATTTTCCAATTTTCTCTGAGTCAACAATTTAGTCTTTAAAAAGTAGAAATTGGTAACTCAATCCCTAATTTTTTATAATAAAAAAAGGTAAAACTTATATGAAGTTCCTTATATCCTCACTATCAAGTTCTCCAATCGACATCTGACATGTGACAAAAATTTTATAGATGACCAATCATAATAGAGAGAGAATATTAAACACCACTTTTTGCATAACCAATCATTGAAGAAAGAGAATGTAATTAAAACTTGTGATTGAAGGAACTTGATATTAAAGATATAAGGAACTTAATATAAGTTTTTTTCATAAAAAAATATTTAGTTCTTCTGATGTTATTAGTTAGCTAACAAACATGAATGTTAATTGCTGATATAGTTCCTTAAATGTAATTGTAGCATCTTCATTAGCTAAAAAATCAAACTTAAACCTAAATTGAAGTAACATTATATCTACTAGCTTTAGACCGACAATAATTGTGAGATTGAGACCCATTTTTGTCCTTCTTCTAACATTTACAATTTATATTTGGAGGAAGAAGAGAAGACAAAAGATGAACTTTGTGAATTGTGATAGTGTTTTTGAACCATAGTTTGCAGCAGTTGTAAAGATTAGGAGAAATAACCAAGAGTCCAAGACTGAGATTGAAACTAATTGGGGTCATTCTCACTTTTCGCACATCTAACATTAATATGTTAAATTTAATGGTGACACATGCATTGGACAGTCACGTCACCAATTTAAGTAACAAATAAAGGTTTAAGGAGCTACTTAACATTTGTGATTTTGAGGGGTTAAATAATATATTTTCATTATTTAGGGACCAAATCAATAATAATGAAAAAAATAGGGGATCAAATAATAAGTTTTCACTTAGTCCAAAAAATAGGTTTTTTCTCTTTATTTCTTGGTCAAAGTCTCCCTCAAGTTTTCTCAAAGTTCTATTTTGGTCCCTTAAATTTTTTTCGTTCCGTTTTGGTCTTTCAAGTTTTCAAAAAGTTTCACTGTTAGTCTCCGGTTGTTTTTCATCCACTTTTTCCATTAAAAAATGGAAAAACTAATTTTAATCTCCCAAATTTTTTTTACATTAAGGTCCTTTTCCTTTTATAATAAGATCAAAATGTCAAAAAAAAAAATTTGGAGTTTTAATCAATTTTGCCCAAAAAAAAAGAAAAAAATACAGAGAACACAGTTACAATCGACTTCTTCTTTCTTCTTCTTCTATGGCGTCAGATCATATATATCCACCATTGGACCCCCCCTCCAATAACAAAATTATGTGGTTCTTCTTCTTCTTCTTCTTCTCCGATCGCGACGTCCAGTGTCACGACGTATATATCCGCCATCTAACCCCTCTGATAACAAAATTATGTTGAAAGCATTCACCGTGTGTATGATTTCGTCTAGTTTCTTCCTTTATTTCTGACTATGAAGGTTAAGATGTTTGTAATCTAATACGTGAATTGACAGAGAATAAAAGAAAAATTTTTCTTCTTAATCACAAATTAGAGATAAATTTGCAATTGATTTTTTTTCTAAGAGGAAGATTTTCTTTTCTCTCTCTTTCAATTTACTTATTAAAGCACGTATGTAGGAGAAATCGTCAATGTCAAGTGTCATATTCAGAGAAAACTACTGATAATAGGCCCAATAATTGAGAGGCCCAAAAGGCCGAGCATGCCCTTGATCCAGCAGGATCCAAGCCAACCGGTAGGGTCATATGGGCATGAACGCCCTACACCTCGTCATCAGGTGTGGACGCCCACAATCGAGAAGAGCGTGGGCGCCCACACATCGACGAATATGGAAACATTCCCCAAATCAATCAAGGATCAATCAGGATCCACTCGAAGATCCTTTCCTTGATAACGCCTTGGCCATTAAGACACCTTTCGTAGAAAAGGAAATTACGTGGAAGCCAAGGATCACAATCAGATCAGTCAAGATCACAGTCAAGCATCCAAGCATTTATGGCAAGATCACGACAGATTGCCCTCAACCAGTATAAAAGGTTAACCCTTCACACTGGAAAAAGGTACGCACACTGACTAGTCCATTGAGATTATTGTGCTCAACTTTTTACTAACTTAAGCATCGGAGGTGAATCGCAGGGCCATCCCTGTGTGTTCATTGACTTGCAGGCGACTTCCGACCCAGAGTTGCCTCACCGAACCAGGTAACGACCCCCCCCCCCCCGGCCAGAACCAGGTTCATCAACTACAAAAACATATATTATAGACTAATGGTGGAATAAATTTGAAAGTTTGAGGACCAAAATAAAATAAAAAAAGTTCAAGGAAAAAAATAGAATTCACCTTATTGTTTGGGGACCAAAATGAAATTTTGACCTTTCTATTACTGAACTTTGTTTTTGGTAAACAAAAATTTAGGTGAAGGGATGACGTTTCAGTCGAGGGTCAGGGCAGATATCCAGGCTGAAAGATCAACTAAACACTTTGCTATTGTTAATTTTTGTTTCTAAGTTTTTTTTGAAAAACTTGTGTTACCATTCTAAATTTTAATATCATTCAAATTTGAGAAGAGAAAATTAATTTGACGATCTTGTAAGAAAGTTGTTTCAACATTTAACTTAATTTGACGATCTTTTTATAAATCTGGAATTATTGTTATTTAAAATAATATATACAACTTTCATATTTCGTTTTCAGAATAAATTTCTTTTACTGTTTTACATTTTAGTCATGGAATTGAGTTAAATATTTAAAAATTCTGATCATATTTAGGATAACATTGAGTATTTCTTTTTTTTTTTCTAAACAATGAACTAATTTTTTATAAATATTAAACGCGTTTCACAATATAAAAATCAGAGAAAATGCTGTTCATCTCTTTTAATTTTTATAGAATTATATAAATATATTATAGAGTAATGATTACTTTATGATCAAAATCACAATATGCCCAAATTGCAATTTATCTATCTGGTTTACGCTTTATTAAATCTCAAACGTCAAATCTTGTTCACAAGAATATGAGTACATGCAACTTTTCAACCAACCATTCTATGGTAGCGTTGCTAACTTTCTGGTAAAACAAGCATGACTGAAAAAGCAATTGCAATCAGCTCTCTCCCTAATCAGAGTTTCTCTGCCCTCTCTGTTGTGAGAGATACTGGGTGTGCTGGCATTTTCTTAGGGTTTCGGTTGCAATGGAGGTGGATGGAGGTAGCAAGGAAGGTGACTGTGAAATGTGGATGGATCTTGACTGGGAAGATCCGTTGGGGGATACGATCAGGAAAAGGACGTTGGTGGGGAGACTTGTTTCTGAGAGGGTGCTGAACAAAAACACTGTGAAGGGTATGATTCATAAGGCCTGGAACTTACAGAAGGGGTTAGGTATAACAGAGGTGAATGAAAGCACATACAAATTCTCTTTCGACAGGGAAGAGGATTGTAGGAGGGTGTTGAGGGGAAGGCCTTGGATGATTCTTGGGCATTTACTGGTTTTGGATGTCTAGAAGCCAAAACTTACGCTGGAAGAAGTTGATTTAAGCTGGAGTCCGTACTGGGTTAAGTTTCATGGCCTTCCTATGGAAGGTTTCTCGGTGAATAATGTCATCAAGCTCGCTGGGAGGCTTGGGAAAGTGTTGCCAGTTGAAGACCCGTTTGTTGAAGGGAAGATTGTCAGGAATTTTGTACGAGCGAAGGTTCTGATGGACGTCTCGAAACATTTTTCTGCTGGTGTCTTTATTCCCAGGCCAAGAATGGAGAAAATCTGGGTAGGCATGAGGTACGAAAAATTGCAGCAGTTCTGTTTTTCTTGTGGGTTCTAGGTCATGAGCAGAAATCGTGTTCAAAGAAGAAAGAGGCATCTAGCTCTGGGAATCAGTGGTTGGGAGCGGAGCCGCTGAGGAGCCTCGGAAAATTAGTAGTGGTTGACGGCGACGAGGAAGAGTACTCTACGAGCGGAAGCAGGGGAGCGCGTGGAGAGGCGTGTGGAGAAGGCAGTCAGGATTCGGTTAGCACACCTAAATCAAGGACTAACGTTATTCACTTGAGTGGCAGCACCTCGGGATCGCTGATGAGTACAGGTGTCATCCCGCTGAGGCAATCAGGTGAGGGTATTACAGTTTCTAGAATTCAGCAAATGAGGCCAATGAGGGCACGTGATAAAAATGTGGTTGATCAGATGGATTTGGTTGTGGGCCAAGAGAGTAACTCTTCTCTGTTGGGCCCAACGCCTAGTCCAAGGAAATATTTTCGGGCTAGAAGGACCCCGCAGAAGCTTAAGTTAGGGAGCCCAATTCGCATGAACAACTCTTATTTTGTGGAAATTCCTTCTGATGAGGATAAGGAGGACCAACAAGCTCTTGTGGTTTGCCCAGCTAAGTCTTATGAGTCGGACCTTGCTTTGGGATTGCAGAGTGTTTCTTTAAAAAGAATGCTTGAAGGAAATGTTACCAGTGCAAAAAAGAAGTTGAGGTTAGAGGAAGTGGAGGGTGATGCCCAGATGTTTGAACTTAATAATGTTGATGTTTCTAAATTTGGACTTGGGAAAGTTAGCCCAAAAATCAATTCTCCCAAGTTCAAGAAAAAGAAAGACAAGGTGATAGATAGAAAGGTGAATTCCTTCGAACAAGGTAATGAATCTTTGGTTGATGTTCCAGTATACTTGCCTGATATGAAGAGTGAAGATGTGAGTGGTGAAGTGTTTGTTTTCAAAGCTAGTTTGGATGATGTTGAAGGCTGTGGTGGCTGGCCTCAAGCAGCCACATGGCCATCATGAGTTTTATTTCATGGAACTGCAGGGGTATGGGGGTCCCCCTGACAGTAAAGTACTTAAAGGACTCTTGTAGGAGACATAGACCCTCTTTGATCTTCTTAATGGAGACAAAAAATAAAGCTGCAAAGCTGGAGAAAATTAGAAAGAAAAGTTTTGGTCAGTTCTCTGTTGAGTATGTGGATCCTATTGGCAAGTCAGGTGGGATGGCTTTATGGTGGGATGATAGCTTGACAGTGAAGTTTTTGAAGATTGATCAGAATTTTTTTCATGTTATGTTGGAAAGTGACAAGTTTGTAGAACCTGTGTTCTATACCTTTGTGTATGGGCCTAATGATAATGCTGATCGTTGGGCTGTGTGGGACAAAATCAGATTGCTTAATCCAGGGGACAGTGTGGGGTGGATAAGTGTTGGAGATTATAATGATATTGCTTGCCAAAGTGAGAAACAAGGTGGCTCTTACAGAAATATGAGTAGAATTTGGAAGTTTCAAAGTCTGCTCTTTGACTGTGGTTTTTTGGACATGAAGTATCATGGGAGTAAGTTCACTTGGAGCAACAACCAATTGGGTGAAAGTCACATTAAGGTCAGACTTGATAGAGCTTTATGCAATGCCAAGTTTCAGGAGTTGTTTTTTAATGCTCATGTTCTTCATCTTGAGCCTATTGGTTCGGATCACTGTTCAATTCTGGTCAACTTACTGTTTAAGGAGAAAAGATCCACAAGATGTTTTAAGTTTGAAAGGAGATGGGTTGACCATCCTAGTTATGAGGATACTGTGCGCGAGGGCTGGTGTGATGGGTGCCAGGAGGATCTGGTGCAGGATGATATATCTTTTATGAAGAAGTTCTGTGATAGAATTGATAAATGTCGTAGTGTTTTGTGGGATTGGAGTAAAAAGGCCTATCCAAACAGTAAGAAGCAAATTGAGAAATTCACTGCTGAGTTACATGAGCTGCTGTCTAAAGATTTTGATGCTGATGTGGAAGCTGTTGTTTCCAATGTTCTGTGTAAGATTGAAGAAGCTTGGGATCATGAGGAAAAATATTGGGAGCAAAGAGCTAGAACTCAGTGGTTAAAATCTGGTGATCAGAATACTAGCTACTTTCATGCTTCAACTTTGCAAAGAAGAAGAAGGAATAAGATTTTGAAACTGAAGGTTGGTGAGGATTTGAGGGTTGAGAAGGAAGAAGATATAGCTCAGGAATTTGTTTCTTTTTACAAGAACTTGTTCACTGCTAGTGTTGTTGCTGATATGGATGGTATCCTTGAGTTTGTGCAAGCTGAAATTGCTGAGGAAGACAATGCAAAGCTTATGGCAACTGTGACAGATGAGGAAATTAAAGCGGCAGTTTTTCAACTTGGACGTATGAAAGCTCCCGACCCTGATGGTTTTACTGGTTTATTTTATCATTCTTCTTGGGGAATCATAGGGAGTGATGTGATTAAATGTGTCAAAGATTTTTTCATGGGTGAAGGTTCGATTGATGTTCTCAATGAGACTAATATTGTCTTGATTCCTAAAATTGATGGTGTTGTGACTGTGAACCAGTATAGACCTATTAGTCTTTGCAATTTTTCATACAAGATTATATCTAGGATTGTAGTGAACAGAATGAAGGGCTTACTTCCTAGATTTATTTCTGAAAACCAACGTGCCTTTGTACCTGGAAGGCTCATTCAGGATAATCTTGTTATTGCACATGAAGCTTTTCATTATTTCAAAACTAAGAGACGTGGTAAGAAGTTTGAAATGACAATAAAGGTGGACATGAATAAAGCCTATGATAGATTGGAGTGGGCTTTTATTGAGAAAGTGCTTCTGAAGTTGGGCTTTTGCCAAGGTTGGGTTAGGAAAATTATGCTTTGTATCTCTTCTGTGAGGTATAACATCTTGTTGTCTGGGAAGAATGTTGGTTCTGTCATTCCTGAGAGAGGCTTGAGGCAAGGGGATCCTCTCTCCCCTTATCTCTTCATCATTCCCTCTGATGTGGTGCCTAATATGGTGTCTGCTTTTAATGATGTTAATGGTTTGGAGGGTATCAAACTTGCTAGGAGTTGTCCCACTCTCACACATTGCTTCTTTGCTGACGATGCCCTCTTTTTTGTTAAAGCTGATGTCCATAACTGTTTGATTTTCAAGAATATGATTGATTGGTACTGTAGTGTGTCTGGTCAGTTGGTGAACCTTGACAAGTCCTGTTTGTTTTTCTCTCTTAAGACTCCTGAGGATGTTAGATTGGAGTTGTGTAGAGAACTTGGTATTTCAGAAGTGAATGATCCGAGTAAATACATTGGTTTGCCTGTACTTTGGGGTAGATCTAAGTGTGAGGCACTTGACTTTGTTAAAGGAAAGATGCTGAAGAAAATCCAAGGCTGGAAGCAAAGCACTTTGACACAAGCTGGGCGCGAGATTCTTATCAAAGCTGTTGCCAATGCTATTCCAATGTACCCTATGTCTTGTTTTAAGTTTCCAAAAAAAGTGTGTGATAGTTTTGATTGCATGCTTGCAAAATTCTGGTGGGGTCAAAAGGGTGTTGAAGGCAAGATACACTGGAAAGTTTGGAGTAAGCTAACTATATCTAAAGCTGAAGGTGGTATGGGGTTTAAGGAGTTTGAGAATTTTAATCTTGCTCTCTTGGCAAAGCAATGTTGGAGAATCATTAATAGTCCTGATGAATTCTGGGTTCGGTTACTCAAAGGTTTATATTTTCCTGATTCAGATTTTATTAGTGCTTCTAGAGGTAGCAAAGCCTCTTGGTGTTGGTCCAGTTTGTTGGAGGGTAGGAAGACTCTCTTGAAAGGTATGTGTTGGAGAATTGGAGATGGGAGGGATGTCAGAATTTGGGATGATGCTTGGGTGCCTGGGCTTCAGGATTTTAGATTAAAGAACAAGCCTCTTAATGTAGATATGTCTGATGTTTTTGTCAGTGATTTAATCAGGGATGGTTCCTGGTGTTTGGATTCTATTGCCCCTTGGATTTCAGTTGAGGAATGTGAAGCTATTTTGAGAATTCCTTTGTCTAGGGGTTTGAGAATGGATAGGATGGTTTGGGCGTTTAGAAAGGATGGCAAATATGATGTCAGTTCTGGCTATAAGTGCTGCAAGAAACCTGTTGCTACCTTGACTGTCTCTGCCAGTGTTTCTGATCTTGTTCATGGCAGTCTTTGGAAGTCTATTTGGAACTTGGGTGCTCCTCCAAAGGTTAAGCACTTTATGTGGAGGGCGTGTAGTGCTGCTGTCCCTAACAAGGAAAACTTATTCAAAAGGAAATGTGCTGCTAATGCTTTGTGTCCTTGTTGTGTTACTCAAGTGGAGACTATTGAACACATGATTCTTTTTTGTGATTGGTCTCGGAGAGCTTGGTTTGGTTGCCCCCTGTCAATCAGAATTGATGATATTGGTTTTCCCTCCTTTGAGAAATGGTTTTGAAAGTGGTTAGTGGATGACAAGGATCTTGAGGATTCTGTTAAAAGCTTTTTGGCGATTATGTGTTGGGAGGTTTGGAAGGAAAGGTGTCAGTTTGTGTTTCAAGGTTTGAAGGTAAATCCTGTCCTGGTTGGTATAAGGGCCTATAACCTGTGGAGTGATTTTTGGAGGTGTTTGCAGCCCAAACCTTCACTGGTGCCTTCTGATGAGGTCATTTCTGATGAGACCATGATGGGTTGGACTCCTCCTTTTGCTGGGGCTTATAAATTCAATGTTGATGGTTCTTTTATCTGCTCTAACTCCACTGCAGGTATAGGTATTATGGTAAGAGATAGTGCTGGTTTGTTGGTGGATGGGTTAGCTTTACCTGTGAAATCCCATTCTCCTTTTGCTACTGAAGCCCTTGCTCTTTCATGAGCTTGTGTGTTGGCAAGTTCATTTCAGGTGGATAATGGGATTTTTGAAACAGATTGCAGAAACCTTTTTCTTGCTGTGAATGGTGACAACTCTTTTTCAGATTGGAGTTGTGAAGTTTTTTTAACTGATATTTCTGCTTTTTCCTCTGCTCACCCTAGGTGTTCGTTGAAGTTGGTTCTCAGACAAGCAAACAAGGCTGCGGACTGCATAGCCAAGTTAGCCGCAAAGATGTACCCCTTTGGTTGGGTGGCAACACCCCCATCTTCATTGGCTCTTATCTTGTCTGCTGACTGCTCTTTTGGTGCTGGTGATGGCTTGGGGAGAGTTGGTGTTGGCTAATTTGTTTTTGCTTCTGTAGTTGTTTGTCTGTTTGTTCTTTTTGGTGTTTGCTACTTTGTGTTTTGGTTGGTGCTGCCTTTTGGATGTGACTCGTTTTTATTTTTCTGTTTTTTTGGGCTTTGTCCCTTTTAATGATATTTTATTCAGGCCAAAAAAAAAAACAATTGCAAAGAGTATAAACGAGTTGAATAATAAAAGCTAAATTCTATAAAAAGGTCCCTAGTTTTAGCTAATAAATTTATAGTCATTGGATCCTTTTTTTATCTTTTGAATTTGTTCTTATATCTTTTTCTATAATATTTTTAATTTCATATTTTTATATTAGGTCCCAATTTTATCCTATATCATTTTTTGTTGGAGATTCGATTCCATATTTTTGGGTCATATATTGGGTTAGATACAGAAATGGTCTCCTATATTTGCAAAAAGATCAATTAATAGTTGATCCTTTTACAAAAGATATAAGACCAATTATATATATATATATGCAACTTTACCAAAAGATATGACACCAAATTAAGACCTTTTGCAAAAATATGAGACTAAGAGTGTAACACAAAATAATACAAGATCAAATTGAGAACTGAGCAAAAGATGTAAGACCAAATTTATAATTCGACCTTTGAATTAATAAAGTTAAGATTTCTATATTATTTAATAAGTGTTTAAAATCAAATGTATTTATATTTATATAGCAGTGCGGTGGAATTTCCCTTTTAGTTTAAGCGGCACTTTTTTATCACAAAGTCTTTCTCCATTTCATCCACCCTGCTAGAATCCAATAATTGACGTCATCCTCTCTTTGCCCTTTACTTTGCATTATCAATTCCCAGATACTTAAAACTTTATACATCAACTATATACAATCAACAATAATCATTGGGCTAAAGTGTTAACAACCTTATAAACTAGAAATACCCCATCATGGCCAACAAACTTGCAAGTGAAATTCATTCGAGAACTAGATCACATTTCTTCAGATAATTAACTTAAAAAATTCACATTCGTATTATCTTCGTCGAACAATAATTAATTTGATCTCCTAAATCACTTGCGTGGTACTTTATCAATAAAAAATCTAGTAATTGATGAACAATTGATGAAATAACAATGGAGATTTTTCTAAGTGCAGAAAATGTGTATATGCCTACAAAAAGAAAAGTTTGAATAAACAATTAAATCACGCTATCTATCCATAAAGAACCTTGACTTCGAATTAATACTTGACTGAATGAAAATTTTAGCCATGCATGGTTATGGACAAAACACAAGCTTAAGTCTAGTTTGAACAAAACGTTTCTGTCGTCAATTGGCATCGTGATATATATATATATATATATATTGGTTGCCAACCTGGCATCCCAACCTCTGCTTTGATCGATCTGAATTCAACGTCACACACTTGAGTCTAGTGAAAGAATTTCCCAACATGAGAGATAATTGTATTCACAAGGTCTCAGACAATGCACCTTGCTTAAGCAATATCAAGCCGATTATCACTTGAACTAACCCCTTGTTGGTTACTAAATGATAATTACATTCAATATAAAATGAAATATTTGGAGAACGGCTGATAACAGAACAGAGTAATAAGTACACAGATCTTCTTTTAGAAGTTGCAGTATTTGAATTGACGTAAGGATACCCAAGGGTTAACAATGATATAGCATATAGAGAAGCAACTAATTTCTCCAATGCTAGGTCCAGAATCTAGTTAAACTTCAAGATAGCACCAAGAAGCCTCCAAAAACTCCATTATTTACACTGAAATCTGAGCCAAATATGACAACAAACAGTGCTAATCTTTTCCTTCTATTCTTTCAAAATACATTTGCAAAATCAGTTTTCCCTCGCTGATTTTGGCACTTTCAAACCATTACTTTCCTAAAATGGTCGAGGTCCCAGAAGGAAACCAGTCATGTCAATCCCTATATTCGCATCCTATCCTAAATTTTGTATTGGCAACATTAATATCATCTCACGCCCTTTTTTTGGTTTGTTAAGCTTGCTTTCCTCTGAAGACACCCCACAGATAATATTTTGTTTGAAATCCTGCCCAAAGGGTAACACAAAAAGTCAATATGCAAGTTAACATTCACAAATAACAAGATGAAAAATGTACCCACTAAAAAGTTATAGTAAGTGAATCTCACTCCGATATTGGGTTGGGAGCACAGTAGAAGGAAATACTAAAAGCTCTGCATTTTCAACAACGGCTCTTATGGCAAGGTCAAGGCAAATTAAGTCATCAACCAGCTTATCAAAACCCTTTTCATCCCTGTACACAAATTGATATTTCTATTCAGCTAACCAGAATCCAGACTAAAGAGTAGAGCGCATTGAAGAACACTAGTTGGAATAATCACCTTTCAGACTCGGGTAAGATATAAAGAGCTATACTCTCATCAGTTGGTGGTGACTCCTTGAAACCTTTTGGCCACACTGCAGATCTTTGAAGCAAGTCCGCATGAAGCACCTGTGGAAACAGTTTTGCCTCATCCATAACTTTGGAGCAGGCTAAACTGGACACATGGGCCACAAGTCCATTGATGGCACCAATATTAGGGTTGCCGATGAAAAACATACCCCTGTTAAACAGAAAATTTAAGATCATAGAATGTTCAACAAAAACCATTAAAAGTTCAACATCTGCAAAAGGTCACAAAAGATTTCTTGCCTCCAGATTGGCTCGGCAACAGGCTGTGCATCAGGACAACAATCTAATTCCACAATGTTTAAATCATCTTTCACTAGTACTTTAGTGTTTTCTAGTGAGACAGACTCCTTGTTATAACTAGCAATCTCTGGTAAAACCGGTCCACAGTCCTTTACAAGCCTCTCACAATCATCAAAATTATCGCAACACTGAGACTGATCAAGAGAAGAGGAATCAGATGATGGAACCTCAGTTTCATGAACAAGGCCTGAGATATTTTCTGTCTCTTGCTTCTCCATAATCTTCTTTGGTTGCTCAAGATTATTTTTCTTCACTCTCTTAATATGATTCTGATCAAGAGAAGTGCCCTGGTCAGATGAGGGCACTGTTCTCTTGCCAGCAAAGCCAGATGTATCTTTTGTTTCATTCTGCTTCAGTTTATTTTTTTTCTTCTTATGACTCTGTTTCTTTACTATCTTTATGTGATTCTTGACGTCTGGCTCGGCTTGGGTTTCATCTTTTGCCAAATTTAGATCATCATCTGTTCCACCTGGGAGAGGTATAGATTTGTCAAGAGGTGATGGCTTTTCCACTGTAGTTTCCTTCTGCTTCAATTTATTTTTTCTCTTCTTATGACTCCATTTCTTTACTCTCCTTTTGTGATTCTTGACGACTGGCTTGGCTTGAGTTTCATCTTTTGCCAAATTTAGATTATCATCTGTTCCACCAGGGAGAGGTATAGATTTGTCAAGAGGTGATGGCTTTAGATCATCTGTTCCACCAGGGAGAGGTATAGATTTGTCAAGAGGTGATGGCTTTAGATCATCATCTGTTCCACCAGGGAGAGGTATAGATTTTTCAAGAGGTGATGGCTTTTCCACTGTAGTTTTGCAATTCTCACAGAACCAAGTAACGCAATCATCAAAATTTACAGGGCCATCTAAACAATACCTGAAAAAGGATAACCAATGAATCAAAAGCCAAACAAGGCGTTTAAATTTGTTTAGTGCTACTCTAAAATACAAAACCCTCGTATTTCTTCTGTGTAAAATTAACTGAGAAAATTTCAGGTTAAGTTTTAGTACAGTTTATCCTTTAACCTCTCCATCAGCAACAAGTACATTCACACTTCAAATTGGAAATTTTGATAGCCTATTTGGAACTAGATATAATTGCATTGACAACAATATTTATCAGAAAGACCTGCTATATATGTATCCAAGCAAGCAGAGAAAAGGCCCATATGATACAGATATATGACACAATTCAAATACAAAGACATTGATACATCAAATTTCAAAATATAAAAAGCATAACAATAGGGATATATCAAATGTGCGTAGTGATTTTATGTGAGGGACGAGATGAGTAAAAAATCACTGTTAGATCGCAAATTAGTGATCCAAATTACTGCAACAAACCATCATAAATGTAATAAAAAAGTATATTGTTATTTTTATTTATGATTTTTGCATTAATTTCAACCATTAATTTGCGATATGTCTCTGATGGTTAGTCATTCCTCTCACCTCTCACCGAAAATCACTCCTTACACTTGATTTATTAATGCATCAAAAGCTAACCTTCAAACCAGCATTTTGGAGGCAGGTAATATGCACATTTGTGTTTCAAAACAAAATATTTTCACTTTTTCACTCAAATACAAAATTAGTGCCAGCAAGTTTAAGCTTATAAAAGGTGCACTGAGTAACGACACCCACACACTAATTATGATTTTACAATGTAATCACTTTGATACCCTTGCACTTATTGTTTCTTTTAGTGGAAAAGCAGAAGCCTTAAAGTCTACTAACAAAATGTGAAGATTGCTGACCTCTATGACACTGGAGTGGATATTACCATTCCCAACATTTCACAAGTGACATATAGCTCAATAAAACAAAGCAGGCATTATCCTAAATATCAAGTATCTTAATATAACTATTTAAAAAAAAATATTAAACTAAGGTGGCTAATTTATATGTGTCCTTTTTTAGATGAAAAAAGAATTTATTAACAAGAGAAAAAATACGAAAAAGTTACATGAACAAGAGTAAACAGATCCTATTCAAGCAAAACATACAAACAAAAAAGAGAGGAAAAACTGAATAAAACGTTTCGCTATTCGTATTTTCTTTTTTTTTTTTCGTAAGAGATATTCATATTTTCATCAACAAAAGAATATGAGAAAGAACTTCAATTGTCTCATCAATATGGGATTTTGCTTATTCTAGTTTCCTTTGGTTGTTTTCCATTTTTTCTGGTGGCATCATCCATGTTCAAGCTAAATCCAAAGTGAGTCTGAGCTACTATATATATTATTTGGACATGATTTATACACATGTCAAACATGTCTTAGCAATATCAATCTCTAACGCGTGTCCAAAATGTCTTCAAATAAACATGTTTGTGCCCTTTAGGAAAGGTTATAAATATGTACCTATGCAATGCATAGGCCTGACACCGGCTGCAATAAACCAACCACTCTGGAAAGCCACAACTGCCACACGTGAGACAAACTGTTACCTGCAAATGCATACTTATTAAGAATGTTCAGAATAACATAGGAGAGACTTGAAGCACACACAGACTACACTATCAACATTTGCAGGTAAAAGAACTAAATCATAAGTAGAGTTTTTTGGTATGTTTGTTGAAAAGTCTAAATTTTTATTAAATGTTTGTCAATTAGTCTTATTTACTTCTGCGTTAATTACTCTCGAGATAAGAATAGAATCGCATCTACAGCTGCAAAGCATCTTATACTGTAAGTATACTATGATAAATAATGAAATATTAGAAGATTAAAACATCATTAAATGAATTTATTAATATAAAGATATAAATAAATTTATTAATTATAACCTAAAATACAATTTATATCATAATTTATAAAGCTATATATACACATTAAAAACAAAAGGAATAATAAATAAATACATCTCCGAATTGATTCAACCACTAAACCATCCAACTTTCGCTAGTTTTACCAATTTAGCTAGTTCTTGACCAGCTTTTTTGGTTGGTCAATGTTATGGTTCTTCCACGCAGAACGCCTAACACATTCCCTAATTTTCTAGTCCAGTTTTTCAATTGTGGGGAGAACCACTTAATACTTATTTTAGTAAAATCGAGAAAATAATAAATATCCTACGAGATTATAAATTTTTTTGTATAACTGGAAAATATTCACCTTTGGAAGCTGTTTCCAGCTTTATAATTTTTTACTTTTATTTTCTTGGGTTCCCTATATACATATATATTCCCCAGTTGTAATAAGCTTTGAACATTGTTGAATAGCTATCACACTTTAATTTTCTCTTCTCCCTCCTTCCCCTTAATCTTTCCCTAGTCCCTCTTCCTAATTCATTTCCCTCTGATGAGTCTACATCAGTTTAAATGCTTTAAAATTCGGCAATCTCTTTCATTAATATCGGGTTTACTACAATTAATGGATTCAATTCTTCCAACACACTGGCTTTGGCATCTATAGGGTCCAATCTCTTAAAAACTAATGCGGAGTGACCAGCAGTAACCACTAATCCCAAGAAACAAGGAAACCGGTTCAAAAAACGGTTCAAAACCATCCTACTTCCACATGAGATATTGGAAGACGTGGGTCTTTATCATGATACCTATCAGGCAAAACAAAATTTCAACTAAGAATAAAATCATCTTCAATGGAGAAAGACTAATGATGTTACCTAAAACGATTTATTTTGAATGTTTTCGAAACTTGAGGAAATTTTGAAAAAAGAAAAAAAAAAAGATACTGTAAATACCAAATTGCAGTATTGACCTGTTCTCAAACTCGGATACACAAGCGCATGCACACACACACGAGCCCGGATCCCTTGCAGTGTGACACTGCAGGGTCAAAACGCAGCGTTTCAATAATTGAAACGCTGCGTTTTGATTTTGCAGTGTGTCACACTGCACCCTGCAGGGGATCCGGGCTCCACACACACATAGGTATATCAAGGACTGTCTTCATACAATTCATTTTATACCTATAATCGACGCTTCTTTCTCAACCCTAATTTCCATATCGTGTCATCTAAATCTCATAACAGCCCCCCCCCCC
>QANZ01045685.1:36585-56198 GCA_003254925.1 Chamaecrista fasciculata | reverse complement strand
TTATGGTTAAAATTACAAAATAGCTCCAAAGGGTACCAAAGTGTTAATGGAGAATACCACAGGGTACCAAAGTGTCAAGTTTCAAACCACAGGGTACCAAAATGTAATTTACCCTATATTTATTGTGGCAAAGTAGATTCGGATTGTTAGTGTAATCTTATAAATATGAGCTTTGAGTCGGTCTGATGACTAGTAATTAACAGATTCAGCAAGTAGATTCCAGCCCATAAGATACAATGTAAAATACTTTGACGTAAAATGTGGATATCCAAATTGGTCTTGTACTAGACTGAAAACCGTGAGCAGGACTTGGAAGAAATCCCTTAATTATGTATGTACTTTGAACATATTCTTTTACATTTATATCCAGTGTTACAATTACATATTTCACCAAGGAAAAAAAAAACTCTTACTTCAGAGTTAAAAAACAGTTCTATTTCTAAACCAGTAAAACTAAAAACCCTGCCATACTTAAAAAAAAATGTACTCAGTATAGACTTTGATTGATCATAACCCTTGGCATTTGACATTCCACATTCCACAACACTCAACCTGAAAAACCAATCAACATCATCATCTACAAACTTCAATTATACACAAGAGAGTCTAATTAAATTGGCTCTTAGGGGTGAAATATATAGCATCATCAACACTGCTAGGTCTATTTCCTATGACATCCAATATTTCCTCTGGATCATTAGGCAAAACCGGCCTAATCCGGACTCGCGGTTTTCCAGCCGGCAACGATGGAAGTGGTGCTTCTCCCTTGAGAATCCTAGCAGCATCTCTAACTCTTGGCCTTTTCTCATAGTCAGGGTGCACACAAGCCAAGCCCACCATGAGCATTCTCTCCATTTCCATAACATCAAACTTACCCATCAACTTGGGATCTCCTGCATCAATGAGCTTCCTCTTTTCCCTCAACTTCCACACATAATCTACAATCACTGTTCCATCATCTTCCACCGGCTTCCTCCCGGTGGCCACTTCTAGGACCACTACCCCAAAACTATACACATCAGTCTTTACTGTAGGTACACCAGAATAAACATATTCTGGTGCAAGGTACCCCATGGTTCCTGCAGGCAAAGTAGCCTCCCTTAATGTGTTGGAACTATGCTCATACACTTCTGCTAAGCCAAAATCACCAAGCTTGGCATTGAAATCAGCATCAAGCAGTATATTGCATGTCTTCACATCTCTGTGGATGATTTGTCTCTCACATTCTTCATGAAGATAGGTGAGTGCAGAAGCAACCCCAAGAATTATGTTCATCCTTTGCTTCCATGAAAGCACCAATGAAGACTTTCGGTTCTTGTGTAGGATTTTGTTGAGGCTACCATTAGGTAGGTACTCATAGACTAAGACTAATTCAGCACCTTCACAGCACCATCCTTGAAGTTGAACCAAATTCTTGTGCCTCAAGCAACCCACCATCGTCGCGAACTCGGTGGTGAAAGGATTGTTTAAGCAGGAGTCCTTATTAACAGCCTCGAATCTTTTCACTGCCACATCTCCTCCATATTTAAGAGACCCTTTATAGACTTTTGCAGATGCTCCTTCCCCAACTAGTCTGTCTCTGTTGAAACCCATTGTGGCTGATTTGATCTCAGAAAGTGACAATCTTGAGGGCAGTTTTGTGGTTTGGAACTCGTAATTCCGGCCTCGTCTCGCCTTTCTAACCATCCCCTTTTTTCTCTTAACCAAGAAAATAATGCTGATGATGACAGATGCAGACACTACAAGTGCAGTTATTATGCCTCCCAACCCAAGAGATATTTCTATTATCTTATTTCTTCGTCTATAATGATTACTACTACTAATACTACTATTACCAATATATTGTGGAGTGGGTGAGGTAGAATTCTCCACTGGATAGCAAAAGAAACAGTCTCCATCTTCTTCATCTTCATCCGCCATATCCATAGGACTCACTGAACCAGAGAACCCAAATGTTTTGAATTGCCAATGATCAACAATGTGAATATCTGATCCCTTGGAATTGGATGCAGAGAAACCCACATGCATAAATTCTTTAAGTTTCTGAGAAAGGTCAATCTGAGCAACAATAACAGGATTTAAAGGCCTAGCATCAAGAGAATGCCCAACCCAAACACGAACAGTTTTCATGGTGTGAATGTACTCAATCCAAGCATTGATCTTTCTCCCACTCTTGAAATCAATTCCCTTGGAAATAGCATCAACAGAGGCAACAGATATAATGGTGTTAACATTAATGCCGATGTGGTTTCCATTGATGTCACCGAGTAAAGGGTCGAAATTCGTGTCGAATTCCACGGCGAAATAAGAATCTTGTGGGTTTAGAGAGATTTCAGGGAGACCCATGTGGCCAGGAGTGAAGCTGGCTAAGTCGGTGTTGGAGGTGATGATAAAGGCGACGCCGTCGCCGGAATGACACGACGGCGGCGACGGCGGCGAGGATGAGAGAATGGAGAAAGAAAAGCGGGAAGAGAAAGAGGCGGTGGAGTTTGTTGCAGAATCAAGAAAGCGAATTGGGTATACGTAGAAAGCTCTTCCGATGCCAGAAGAATGAGAAGAAGAAGAAGAAACAGAAGAAGAAGGGAGGCATTCGTGTTTTTTGGTGAGATTAATGGTGTTGTTGGCGAAATAGGCGTCGTGGAAGAGGGTTATGTTTTGAGAGGGCAAGAAAGGGAGGGAAAGTGCGGGAAAATTGAAGAAATGGAGCCAAAAGAGAAGAAGAAGAAGAAGAGGGTACTGAGAAGAACGCATTGCAAATTGTGTGAAGAAACAAAGAAAGGGAAATTGGGCGGTGGGGTCGTAGACTTATTAATGTAAGACGAGTTTGTAGAATGAATGAATGAACAATGGAGTGCGAAAACAGGGATGACGACGACGTGAAAGAGGAAAACGGCCGATCAATTGTTTAATTTTGGGCAAAAGTACTCATTCTATCTCCAAACTTTATATCAACTATCAATTTCGTCTCCAATAATTGTTTGTTGTCAATTTCATCCTCAATGTTTTATATTTTGGTTAATTTTGTCTTTTAACTAATTTCTTTTAATAAAGGCTAAAGTGCACTTTTGGTCCCATAACTTTAGCAAAGGTCTCAAGTTGGTCTCATAACTTGTTTTGTTGCAATTTTGGCAAAAGTCTCAATTTGGTCCCATAACTTTTTTTGTTGTAATTTTGGTTCCATAACTTTTGAAAATGTCTCACCGTTGGTCCCAAGCTGATTTCTATCTATTATCTACCGTTAAATCCACTTCACCTATATTTGTCACGTCATCATTCAACTTTGTATGTCAGATCATCTTTAATAACAGAAAATGGGTGGAAATCAGCTTGAGACCAATGGTGGGACATTTTCAGAAGTTATGGGACCAAAATTGCAACAAAAAAAGTTATGAGACCAAATTGAGACATTTGAAAAAGTTATGGAACCAAAACTGCAACAAAAAAGTTATGGGACCTAATTGAGACCTTTATCAAAGTTATGGGACCAAAAGTGTACTTTAGTCTTAATAAATTAACGACACACTGCATCATGTTTTTCAATCTGAGTTAAGATCAGAGTTTCTTTTTCTATCAATTTTACATTACAGATCATTAGCTACGTAGATTCTGTCGTTGATATTTGGCTAAAGTAAGAGTAAAAAATAAAATTGACAAAAATGTGAAACATTGAGGACAAATTGACCGTAAAAAAGATTGGCGATGAAATTGACCGTAAAAAAGTTTCTTTTTCTATCAATTTTACATTTATAACCTTTAATTTTGTATATCCTATAAGATAATGTAAGAACTAAAAATGTTATTCTGGCTTTGTGGATGAGTTCAATTGGATCCATAAACTATAATTTGTTTTAAGAAATTTTTATTTTATTTTATTTATTTTTGTATAATGACACGGTATTATTAATAAAGGTCAAAAGTCAAAACCCTCAAATTAATCCCAAATATATAGGGTAGATTTTAAATTGATCTTTGATACATACCCCACTGTCAAGCCCATTCTGCGTTAGTTTAGTTAGGTGTTATGTTTCTAATCTTTTTTATCTACCGTTAAATCCACTTCACCTATATTTGTCACGTCATCATTCAACTTTGTATGTCAGATCATCTTTAACAATAGAAAATGGGTGGAAATCAGCTTGAGACCAATGGTGGGATATTTTCAGAAGTTATGGGACCAAAATTGCAACAAAAAAAGTTATGGGACCAAATTGAGACATTTGAAAAAGTTATGGGACCAAAATTGTAACAAAAAAGTTATAAGACCTAATTGAGACCTTTATCAAAGTTATGGGACCAAAAGTGTACTTTCGTCTTTAATAAATTAACGACACACTGCATCATGTTTTTCAATCTGAGTTAAGATCAGAGTTTCTTTTTCTATTTACATTACATATCATTAGCTACGTAGATTCTGTCGTTGATATTTGGCTAAAGTAAGAGTAAAAAATAAAATTGACAAAAATGTGAAACATTGAGGACAGAATTGACCGTAAAAAAGATTGGCGATGAAATTGACCGTAAAAAAATTTCTTTTTTTTATCAATTTTACATTTATAACCTTTAATTTTGTATATCTAAGATAATGTAAGAACTAAAAATGTTATTCTGGCTTTGCGGATGAGTTCAATTGGATCCATAAACTATAATTTGTTTTAAGTAATTTTTATTTTATTTTATTTATTTTTGTATAATGACACGGTATTATTAATAAAGGTCAAAAGTCAAAACCCTCAAATTAATCTCAAATATATAGGGTAGATTTTAAATTGATCTTTGATACATACCCACTGTCAAAGACAAAATTATTTCTTTGATTTTGTTCTATCTCTCTCTACATTCCCTTAATTATCTCTATTGGATTGGGGTTCTATCAGTCTTACATGTTTTATTTCTTTTAAATTGGTTCTACATATTTTCATAATTTCTAAAATTGGTCTAAAACTTACTTTCATGACGCAATTTGAGTTCGTTTGTTGATGTTTTCAACTGAACAGAGAAAGAACTCTTCAAAAGTTAACAAATAATTTCAAAATCATTGAATTCAAGTTGAAACAAGAAAGATATGACTAATTTTGTTTAGGCCAAAGTTCTATTTTGGTCCCCTAGTTATGCTCAGTGTTCCAAATTAGTCCCACAGTTATTTTTCGTTTCATATTGGTCCCCTAGTTATTCAAAACTTGAAAAAGTTGGTCCTTTAACAGTTTACATCCATTTTTCTGTTAAAAAAAAAGACAAAATTAAATTTTAAATCCTAAAAGTTTAAATTTTTTGCATCAAGGACCTTTTTCTCTATAATAGGACCAAAATGTAAGAAATAAGAAATAACTTGGGGTTTTTTAGTTTATTTCACAAAAAGAAAATAATCTATCTCTCCTCTCGACATTCTCTCTCTCTCTCTCTCTCTCTCTCTCTCTCTCTCTCTCTCTCTCTCCTTTGAAACTCCAAATCCTTCGCAAATTGCATCCTCTGTTTCTCTAACTCTATCATTTGCCTCTGCTTCGCCGATTCTACTCTCTCATATATCTCTCTGAACCTTTCTATTGCTTGCGCCAACTCTTTATACCCAAATTCAAAATCCCTATAACTCTCCCTCTTTTTCTCCCTTTCTCGTCCCCTCTTTCTACTCCCAGTCGCACTACTCGACCTCGACGCATCTGAATCGTCACTTCCAGCGTCGGCAGCGGCTGCCGCAAAAGCCGAGAAGTTCCAGTGAAAATATGAATCGTCGATGTTCGCCGGTGATGGCGTCGGCCGTTTCTGAGTGCCGGATCAAGATCGACCGGCACGTGCGAGATTACCCAGGCCGGAGACTTAGCAGGAGGGGTGGTACGGCGGCGATGGGTTTGTCATCGCCGACGACGTCGGAGGAACTCATAAAAAAGAAGAAGAAGATTTACAAAGTCATGGTGGAAGGAGAGAGAGAGAGAGTGAGTTAGTGAGTGAGGAGGGTATTTGGTTCGGTTTGGTTCGGTCGGGAACCGAACCAATCGATTTTTACTTATTTTAATCCAATGCAACCAATTATATGCTCGGTTTTGGTCGATTTTGGTTGGATCAGATCAGTTGAGTTTGGATCGGATTGGATCTGAACACCCCTATCCTAACATATAGTTTAAGAATGAAAATTTTTCATTCTCTCTTCACCGATTCACTTATTATGACACATATGAGAGAGAAAATAATCTATCTCAATTGTTTAGGTTAAAAGTAACAACATAAACTATATAAAATCACATTTTAGACAAAACGAAACAAATGTAAAAGTTTGAAAACCATAATGAAACAAAAAATAGTTTGAAGACCAAATTGACACTTATCCCATAGTTTGGGCACCGAAATGAGTATTTGACCAAGAAAAACAAATAGAGAAAACCTACTTTTTGGTCCTCGAATTGTTACTGAGTTAACAATTTAGTCCTTAAATTGTAGGAAAATACGAATCAGTCCCTAAATTCATACCACCGGCAACCTTTTGGTTCTTGAATTGTAGGAAAATATGAATCAGTCTCTAAATTTTACACTACCGTCAACCTTTTGGCCTCTAAATTGTAGGAAAATACGAATCAGCTCAGGGACCAAAAAGTTGACGGTGGTGTAAAATTCAAGGACCAATTCATATTTTCTTACAATTCAGGGACCAAAAGGTTGACGATGGTGTAAAACTCAAGGACTGATTCATATTCTCGTACAATTCAAGGACCAAAAGGTTGACGATGGTGTAAAATTCAGGGACTGATTCGTATTTTCCTTCAATTAAAGAACTAAATCATTGACTCAGTAACAATTCAGGGACCAAAAAGTAGGTTTTCTCAAACTAAATATTTGGGCAGCGGAAATGTTTTATTTTCTTTTTTTACTTTTGTCTTTTCTCGTCTTTTGACTAGTTGTACTTTTACAGTCTCCGATTCTGTTTCTGAGTACTTCTCTCGCGTCCTCCAGCGTCAACTCCGTTCGCCGACGCCGGAGCGTTATTTTGTCGCCGGGATTTCTCTTCCACCGTCGACCTCCGTTACGTTTTCGGAGAGCCTTCTTCTACCGGGTGTCTTTTTTGCCCTGATTCTACCAGGTTCGAATACATAGTTTTTTTTTTTTATTTTTTATTTTGGTCCAAGATAGTCCACGAGTTGAAGAAATGGTTTCTTTGACTTGAAATTGTAATGGAGTTATTCGTTTTTTAGTTTCTTCGAAGAGGAACAGATCTGCAAAGCAACGATTTGAGTGTTCTATAGCGTGAAATAGGAACGTGATTTGTTTGAGAGGAAGGTAAGGAGAGGTTGCGTTTGGTTGTGAAAGTCAATGGTTGTAGACGGTAGAGGTTGGAGTTGTTTATGATGACCAAAGCTTCGGCCAGCAATCGCAGAGGGTGGTTGCGTTTTCGTCAATTTCTCACATGGAATGGCAGATCTTGCTAGCTACGGGAATGCCGTCCGTGATATCGAGCAGGTGACTTTGTTTATTTGCATTACAAATTTAGTGTGAAAGTTTTAATGTTTAAGTTTGCCCCAATTAAAGTTTGCTGCTGTAGTTCAGTTTCTGATTTTCCACTTTGTCTCACAGAATATGGGGTTGGGTTTCTTCTTCTAGCCATCCCGGATGGTTAGGAGTGTGCATTTTGTTGTTTTGACTGCCTGGGAAATTTGGTTCCTCAAATTCTTGTTGGAAGACCGGGTAGATATAATGGGAAAATGAAAATGTTGAGGCTAAATCAAAACGAGTAAATTTTAGTATAAACTTGATATAATTGTCTTCATCTGCAATAATTAGAATGACATAAATGGCTGGTCTAATGGTTTGTGATTTAGTCTAAAAATGAGTATAAGGCTTATATTCTTAGACACATCAATAGCTGGCTAAGAATCCTGGATATTATCAACGAAAAAGACACGGTACAGACCTGCAGAGATGACAAAATTTAAAGAGTCTGTGTTATTGAAATGTTGCATGTATGGAGCAGAAACATTACTTCTTGGAAGTGTCTATAACAACAGCAACAACAACCAAAACCTTATCCCACTAGGTGGGGTCGGCTATATGAATCAACTGACGCCAACATATTCTATCCTTGCACATGTCAACCGTAAGGTTATTGATAGCTAGATCTTTCCGGATAGTTTCTTGGATAGTTTTCTTTGGTCTTTCCTTTCTTGGAAGTGTCTATGCTTTATAAAATTAAGACCTTCAGTTTTGGTGCCAATATAAAAGAGGAAAAGAGAGCTAGAAAAAAAGGGATGGGAAGAGGGTCAATCCTTTCCAAGTAAACTGTATTTCACTATCTTGTAAGGCTTTGTATTTCTTCTGAAACTTATAAATATTTGTTGTATAATATATCCTTGCTTATTATTATTATTCAATCTGCCATATTTGTTGAATTTCTAATGCTAATTTATGTTTGTCTGACCATCATTTGGTATTGTGATTTCCCATATTATTTTTTATTTCGTCAGGCATTGGTAGCTTTGAAAAAGGGTGCTCAGCTGCTTAAATATGGTCGTAAGGGAAAGCCGAAGTTTTGTCCATTTAGACTTTCCAATGTAAGTTGGAAGAAAGCCATACTTTAATTGATTCTGTACCTTACTTAATTTATTAAACATTACTCTGATGATATGTGTAATTATTGTGGAAGTGATCTTAAGTGTTGTATGTCTGGTGAAAACTTTTTCTTCGTTCATTTAAAATAGTTAGTGCCCTGCTATTTTGAAGAGAAAACTGCCAGTTTCAAAAAGTATATTTTCAATATTTAAGGACCCAATTGAAAGTTTAAGATAAATTTAGAGATTAAAAACTAAATTCACACATTTTCTTTTTCTTGGTTAGACCTCCTCTCAGACCCCCTTCCTTCCCACTTCCCAAAGTCACAACTCACAAATTCATCTATCCATCCTACTTCCCAAAGTCACAGCTTAAATTCCACTAACCCCATGGACTCTTCAGGCAAAAGAAAAAAACCCCATCCACTCTTCTTCCTACCACCACAATCGGTTCTCTTTCTCTCTCTCTAACCTCTTATCTTACTCTTCTCTCAAACAACAAGGCATAGACAGACTGCAGTGGAGTTGCCGATGAGTTTTGGAAGAAGCGGTGCTAACCAGCGGCGGAAGATGCAGCGCCGAATTGAGCAAGATTTCAGAAAAATCGTGAACTCAGTTTGTGCAGTCCTGAGGTTGTGAGTTCGACCAAGTTGCAGCTATTCTAGCTGAGTTGTAGCGATTCTAGCTGATTTCCGATTTTTGGTCAAATGTGACCAGTTTTCTTTGGGTAAAAATGTGAAATTGTGTGTTTCTACGTGTTGAAACGCGATTTTGACATTAATGACTGAAAGTTAAGGATGCTGCCGTGAAGACTCAATTCCAAGACCCATCAGTAGTTTTTCATTGGTTCTAGCCAAGATTAAGGGACTTGAGAGAGACCTGGGTCTACCCTCATGGGTAGATGAAACAAATGAAGATATGGATGTTCCTTGGCAGCTTAAATTTCCATCTCACAGGATTCATACCAAGATGTAATTTCCAAGCTTTGAGGGAGGTGACCCTAGGGCTTGGATTTTGAATGACATAACAATCATGTACTTTGAAGGAGACACACTGGATGTCTTTACATGGACTAATAGTGCGCGAACCTTGAAGGAGCAATCTAAATTTTTTTAGCTTAGTTCCTTTGCCAAAATTATGTTGACAGATTATGGATTATCTTGGTTTCAGTGCCAATTTCGGAAATAATATTGATGGACCTGCTGTTACTGGACCTGGGTCCACAGTGAATAAGATAATATGCTGGACACGACACAATAGACATGAATGCCTGGGTGTGAGGGGTGTACTGGTTTTGTAGGTATTTATAGAGGGCTTTTGCAGGAGAGAAGGGTAAGGAAATTATTAGGGACTTGTTTGGGAGAGCACTGACCTCTTGAGAGCCAACCTATCCTATTGGTGTCTTATATTCAATCATTTAGAGTCTGGTGTTGCTGCTACCTTCCAGTGTATGAATGTGTTACTGCTAGTATTATGAATTAAATCCATGTTTGGTTCAAGTGGGTTCATGTTTATTAGATGATTTAAAAAAGAAACAAAATCTTTATGAGATTCAGGTTGGAATTACTGACTTGTGACTTTAGTATTGTAACTCCCCCACCTTAATTGCCAAATAATTATTGTAGCTCTGTTTCTGGGCATATATGTTATCTTACAAGCATATTGTGACATGAACATGAACCTAAGAGTCGTGTATTATAGGCCTTTGTTGTTTCTTTCTCCCCACTTGTTTCAGCTCCATCGTTCCACCCCTTTGTACTCATTAATATATGGAAACTACAGGATGGATCATCTTTAGTCTGGGTATCAAGTAGTGGGGAGCGAAGTCTGAAGCTATCTTCTGTCTCAAGAATTATTCCTGGACAAAGAACTGTGAGATCTCTACACATCTATATTACATTATTGCAAATACCTCTAAATTGTACTAAATTAAATTCCATATATTGTTCCATTGACTCTTATACGTTCTTTGTTTACTTCTTCTCAATCTTATGGCAGGCTGTTTTCCAACGTCTTTTGCGTCCTGAGAAGGACTATTTGTCTTTTTCACTTATTTATAACAGCGGAAAGAGATCCCTTGATTTGGTTAGTGATGAATTTTGAATTTCTATGGATAAATGCAACATTATTTTGTTTCTATTTTCTGCATTTTACAGTATCACAATATGATCCTTTGTCGCTTTGAAGATCTGCAAGGATAAAGTTGAGGCAGAAGTGTGGATTACTGGCCTCAAATTTCTGATATCTTCCGGTCAAGGTGGGCGATCCAAAATTGATGGATGGAGTGATGGAGGCCTCTATTTTAATGTAAATTTTTCTACTAGTTGTTTTTGTAGTTAATCTTTTGTCTTGCATGTGTCTTGTTCTATGACCTATAATGTGGGAGAATGATATTCTTTTACTTGATGTGATGTTATTGCCTTTTGTTTCTACCTGGTGTTACTTGTTACCCAGTCAATTGTGGATTGTTTTTGCATTTTCCTTAGGATTATTGCTTTGGATAAATCTGGATAGGGAACTTTCTGCTTAGCTGATATTACGTTTCTGCCTTTGTTTTCTAGATTAGTTGGTTTCTACTTTCTTATTCACTGTTCATGTCACGGTTTAGGTTATTTGATTGCTGGGCAATAAACCTAGTTTAGTGTTTCTTTGGTGATGTTATTTATTGTGTAAATGATGGGCTTGTTGTATTAAGCTTTGATCAAATTTCATGTACTTCTAGTGGTGCCAATAAGATGCCTAAAAGAGCTTCCGTGAAATAATTTGTGATAAGCTGCATATAATTCTTTCTGGCTGAACTACTTTCAGGACAACAGAGACTTGACTTCAAACCGTCCAAGTGAAAGTTCAGTTAGCACTTTACAAGACATTAGTTCCCCTGAAGTTTCTGTGAGTCTTAATTCAAATTCTTCTCCAAAGTCCTTTAAGCCTGAGAATACTGCTAATTCTGAAAGGTCACATGTGCCATCAGACTCGACAAATATGCAAGTGAAAGGATCTGGTTCAGATGCATTTCGCGTTAGTGTTTCCAGTGCCGCCAGTACATCCAGTCATGGATCTGCACCAGATGATTGTGATGCTCTTGGAGATGTATATATATGGGGAGAGTTGATCTGTGAAAACATTGTGAAAGTTAGTGCTGATAAAAATGCCAGTTTTTTTAGCCCAAGGGCCGATGTGCTTCTACCTAGACCACTGGAGTCTAATGCAGTTTTAGATGTACATCATATAGCCTGTGGCGTTAAACATGCTGCTCTAGTCACAAGGCAAGGTGAAATTTTTACATGGGGTGAAGAATCTGGGGGACGCCTTGGCCATGGTGTTGGGAAGAATTTAGTTCAACCTAGTTTAGTTGAAGCGTTGTCTTCTACAGTTGTTGATTTTGTTGCCTGTGGGGAGTTCCATACCTGTGCTGTTACAATGTCGGGGGAACTTTATACATGGGGCGATGGTACTCATAATGCAGGACTTCTTGGTCATGGTACCTATAATAGTCATTGGATACCGAAGAGAATTGCTGGTCCACTCGAGGGACTTCAGGTTTCTTTAGTCACTTGTGGTCCATGGCACACTGCCTTGGTAACTTCAAGTGGGCAGCTTTATACATTTGGTGATGGAACGTTTGGTGTCTTGGGCCATGGCGATAGGGAAAATGTTTTTTATCCTAGAGAAGTAGAATCCTTATCAGGCTTGAGGACAATAGCTGTTGCATGTGGAGTGTGGCATACTGCAGCTGTGGTAGAAGTTATTGTAACACAATCCAGTGCAAGTGTATCATCAGCTAAATTGTTTACTTGGGGTGATGGAGACAAAAATCGACTTGGACATGGGGACAAGGAGGCTCGTCTAAAACCAACTTGTGTGCCTTCACTTATTGATTACAATTTTTACAAAATTGCCTGTGGTCACAGCTTAACAGTTGGCCTGACAACCTCAGGACATGTTTTTACAATGGGAAGTACTGTGTATGGTCAACTTGGGAATCCCCAATCTGATGGGAAACTGCCCTGCTTGGTTGAAGATAAGCTTGCTGGGGAAGCTGTTGAAGAAATTGCATGTGGTGCATACCACGTCGCTGTTTTAACATCCAAAAATGAAGTTTATACATGGGGAAAAGGTGCTAATGGGAGGTTGGGTCATGGAGATGTTGAAGATAGGAAAGTACCAACATTGGTTGAGGCTTTGAGAGATAGACATGTGAAATATATTGCATGTGGTTCAAACTACTCTGCTGCAATATGCCTTCATAAATGGGTTTCTGGCACTGAGCAGTCTCAGTGCTCCTCTTGTAGACAGGCATTTGGGTTCACTAAAAAGAGGCACAATTGTTATAATTGTGGACTTGTGCACTGCCATTCATGCAGTTCAAGGAAAGCATTAAGAGCAGCTCTGGCTCCTAATCCTGGAAAGCCCTATCGTGTTTGTGATTCTTGTTTCGCAAAATTGAACAAGGTAGCCGAATCTGGCAGTAATAATAGGAGAAATGGTATGCCACGAATATCAGGTGAAAGCAAGGGTAGGTCAGACAAGTCTGAGTTAAGACTTCCCAAATCAGTGGTTCCTTCAAATATGGATTTGATAAAGCAGCTGGATAGTAAAGCAGCCAAACAAGGGAAGAAGGCGGATACATTTCGCACCTCACAAACCCCTTCATTGCTGCAGCTGAAAGATGTCATGTCTACTGCTATTGATCTGAGGCGAACAGCTCCAAGACCAGTTTCCATACCATCTGGAGTAAGTTCTAGGTCTGTTTCTCCTTTCTCTAGAAGACCAAGCCCTCCTCGTTCTGCTACGCCTATTCCAACAACATCTGGACTTTCCTTCTCGAAAAGTATAACAGATAGTTTGAAGAAAACAAATGAACTTTTAAATCATGAAGTGCTCAAGCTACGTACTCAGGTACATTATGTCTTATCTTTCAATCTCATGGATTAAGCAACAATCTTTTAGCTGCTTCAATAGTACGGCTATCCTCATCCAAATCTTTTTCCTTCCATGGGTTGAATCTTGTTATACAGCCTTGTAAATATGAGCATTGTTTTCCTAACTGGCCTGCAAGTTATTATTACTGTTTATGCCTATATTTGTATTTTACTTTATTTGAGGAAGTTTTATGTTTACGGTCAAATGCATGAGATACTTTAATCTGTTTAGGTTGAGAGTCTGAGACAGAGATGTGAACTGCAAGAATTAGATCTTCAAAGATCAGCAAAGAAAACTCAGGAAGCTATGGCACTAGCTGCTGAGGAGTCTGCTAAATCTAAAGCTGCAAAAGAAGTTATAAAGTCACTGACAGCACAGGTTATATTTTGGTTATTTACTTCTGTTTGCACCAGATGTTGTGGGAGGAGTTTTATTTTCGTAGGGTGCTTTATCATTAGCAGCTTTATCCATGTTGTATATTGTTTCATTTCTAATAAGATAATTGTTCAAGATTAAACAAACTATTGAATTGGAATTTCATATTATATACAATATATGCCCTTATAAAAATTGCTAACTGTAATACAGTTTTTAGACTAATTTTCTGTCCTACAACTGGAATTATTCGTGATTTTAATTGCTCGGAACTTCGATTGGACATTATTTTTTCATGTTTGATTATTTCTTTATTTAAAAAAAAAATTATTAAATTTTATTTTTAAGAATCTACTTTGATAAATTTATCTTACAAATTGTTTTAGAAACAGAAAGCCATGAAAAAAATATATATATGTAAAAGTTGTTTTATAAGCAAGTTCCAAAAATAAGAATTTTCAAGCATTGCAAATAAGGTTCATCCCTTTATAAGAATTTTCTTATAATGTTATTGGTACTCTCTATTATTAACATCTTTCCTAGGCAGCTATTTGGTGTTTGTGCCTACTAACAGCAAGGAGTAAGAAAGTGCGTACATTGATAGTATTTGTGCTGAAACTTCAATTGATGCTGTTATGCAATGTTATTTCACTTGGTTAATGTGATTGTTATGCTGGTTGACGAATCATGATCAACTCTAATCCATAGAACTTTATATGTAGATGTAATTCGGTGGTAAAAAAAAAAAATCTAATTTAAATGCATTTTCAACAACCACTATTCTACCTTTCAACCAACTTGTGCAACACTTATATGGATGAACCATGTTCTGCCCTTGCACACGCAGCCATGTCTCTCTTCTTTTTCTCTCTTCATTTCTTTGACTCTGTCTCCCACTCTTCTCCAACTCATCCCTATTGACAAACCCATCTTCCTTTGCTCCAACTCTATTGCCATTTCATGTCCACAAGCTCATTCCTTTTCATATGTGCTGGCTCTGCGTACAGCGACCACACTATGATTGACACTCCAACCACCACTGCCTCCAGCATTGAATTCCATCGACAGTGAGTCACAGACCCATCTACTGATTCCTTAATCTGCACCTCCGCTTGTGGGACCCACAATCAAATGACCATCCCTTCGTGAACCCACCGGGGAATACCAATTGCAGATTAAAATCTGTACTTGTCTCCAATGTTTGCTTTGTACTCTCTTCAACTTTAGGTTTCTTCACAACCCACTAGAATCTCTGCTTGAGGATGAGGATGATGGAAAACAAAATGGGAGATGCCAAATATTACGAATGACATTAACGAAAATCATTAACCTCCACCTTTTTCTTGTTTCCAGAGTTTGAAGCATCTTTTCATTTTGGTTTATGACTTTTAAAAGCAACAATATGTTTTAGTCCTTAAAAAAAGTGAGAAAATCATTCTTATCTAACAGTAATTTTTATTTGTTTTAAAAATAGACACTTTTTGAAGAATAGAATAAAACAGGTGCTTTTTATCTTTTTTCTCTTGGTTTTTGTTCTTGTTTTGCGTTTCCATTTTTCGGTGTTTCTATCATGTTAAATCATATTAGATTATTCCATTTGGGCAGGTGCTAAACTAGCAGAATTATGAACAATGCTGCATACTGTGTGACCTAGTCTACTCTTAAATGGAAAATTCCCATTCTCTTCTTCCCTCTAGGATTTTCATATGGTATTGCTGTTCAACTGATTGTCCTTTCTCATGATTTCAGCTCAAAGATCTGGCTGAGAGACTTCCTCCTGGAGCTAATGATGCTGTGAACACCAGACAAGCTTACCCACCAAATGGTTTGGAGCCAAATGGCATACACTATCCAGACTCAAATGGGGAGCACCATTCCCGAGCAGAGTCAATTAGTGGCTCTAGCTTGGCCTCTATAGGACTAGAATCATCTCTGTTGAATAGATTTGAGGGGAATCTGCCTGGAAACTATGGAACCACTCCTTTCCAGCAAGACCGGCAGCATGTGAACTGCAATGGAACCAATGAACACCAAGATGTTAAATTTCCAAAAGGTGGTATGAGCCTCACTAGCAACCAAATCACGTCAGATACTGTTGATGACAAGGATTCGAGACCTTTACAAAATGGTGAGAGTGGCTTGAGATCAAGGGATGCTGTGCATGCTGCTATTAGTAATCAAAATGATGCAGAATGGATTGAACAGTATGAACCTGGTGTGTATATAACACTAATGGCCCTGCAGGATGGAACACGAGATCTAAAACGAGTGCGATTCAGGTAGCGATTGACATTTCTTTGTCTTGTATCTAGTTCCATATGTGTGTATATATACATGTTTGTGTATATATAAATGTGTGTATGTATATGTATATATATGGCTGCAAATGGTAGATAAGATCAATGGTGATTGAAATTTGATCGAAACTAGTGTGGTCACAAGGATTCAAATTAATAGATATGTGTTGACTATCTTAATTAATTGTTATTGGTTGTACATAGCATTTATTAAGAGTAGGAAGTAGTTAGGTGTTGAGTGTTAGATGCATTGAGTTCACCTCAGTCTATAAGTATGCATGTAAAACTTCATTTCAAGATAGAGAAATATTATTGATCATGTTTCTACAATATGCATTTCAAGATCCACTTTTAACTTCAGTTAAGTGAAGGTCCAAATATAATTTTGTTATAAATTTACCATGTTTATCTGCATGAATTTCCTTTTGAATTTTTGTAGCGTGGATGAAGCATAGGTCTTTAATACCTTGTGCTGAACTTTAATTTTTAAGTAAGTGATTCGGGTGGCATGTTTTGAGTTGGTGATTATTTGGTTACAGATGTTTTGATACAATGTCAAATCATTTAAAGTCAGAAGCTTGAGTTATTATATAGAGACCTTGAACAGTTTATTATAAAGCGGATCAGCACTCTTCAACCACATTTTTTTGATAATTGTAATGTCAACTGCTATATAAAAAGTTTTCTTTCTGGTGACAACTGCTAGAAATACTATGAACGAATTCATTACATTTTGATTGTGCTGGTTGCTGGTACCTGTACCCTAGACTCCTACACAGTTACTATCACTTTAAAACTAACTAGTCTTGTTGTAAATGAATATGCAGCCGAAGACGATTTGGGGAACACCAAGCAGAGACATGGTGGTCAGAGAACCGTGATAAGGTGTACGAAAGGTACAATGTTCGTAGCACTGATAAATCTTCTGGCCAAGCAACTCGTAAGGCTGAGGGTGTTGCTTCACTTGTTTCCCAGACTTAGAGCAGACAGAGTGAAGTTCTCCATTAATAGATTTTGTCACAGATAAAAATTTTAGAGAAGCTAGAATCAATATAAATGATACAGGCACCCTCTCTTTACCCTTTATCTTTTCACTTAATTTTCTTTCCAATTAATTTAGGCATATGCCCTTTACATATCTTTTGTATTCTTGTGTACATAAAAAGTTATCAATTAAGATAATATTAGCTGAAGAATCTCACTACCCATAACCTTATTTTCTTTGGTTATTTTATAGTTCATATGATGCCATATTTTTTCCCAGTAAATGTATACCTCTTGCATTGAAATCACAAGCTTCACAATTTTCTTTGGCTAACACTGTGGAGAACTCGAATTTAGGAGCTCCACCTCTTCCTCTGTCTATCTCCTCTATTTTATTTCCTCAAGGCTTGGGGTTTGTTTTGTTTTATAAAATGATGTTCCTTAAATGTTTGGCGTAGATGTTGTTATATATATATATTTCGTTTTATGGCGTCTATAGACCAATTATGAGTATGGCTTGGATAGTTGTAATTGACTTCATGGGTTCTTCCTATGGTATTATTGTAAACTAGTGCATTTAGATTTTTTATGGATGTTGCATAATTCATAAAGGGGAAATGTTACAAATTGATAATTGATTTTGACATTCATATTGTAACAGCCTCACCCGGAGCACAGATGTAAAAGCGTAGCTGAGCAATTCTTAAGCTCCAGGCGGGGTATTACTCCTAATAGGAAAAATTCTTCAGCGCTTGAATACATTTATTTGTTTTTGGTATCTTCTATATTTCTTTTATTCCTAACTGTGTTTTTGTTTTTTACATGAGTCAATAAAAGTATAAAAGCCAGACACATGTGGAGAAAGAAAAAAGAGAAAAAAAGATAACAAGGAGAGTGATAAAACAGATTAACTGAAACTGTAGTATTGTGATATTGCCCTCTCCCTCTTGGCTGGAAACGACTTTAGACTTGTTTTTTCCTATCTTCTCTTTACTGTATTGTCTAGAGCTAACCGAGGATGCTTATACTAGGGATGTCCACTAGTCTCCCATTCCCTATTCTCCATTGAAGATGATTTTTGATCAGTGATACATGTTCTTTATGTCAGACCAGCATATGGATTCTTTTGGGGATTTCCTAAACTCAAATTCTGCATTCTTGACCACATATTTATGCTTTAACCAGTTACTGAAAAGTGAGTCTGGATTGTTAATTACTTGCCATGCCTGTTTTGCTACTAAGGTGCGATTAACAAGGCTAGTGTCTCTCAAACCGAGATCCCCTGGCATTTGACAATCTAATGTTTTCTGCGTTGGTTAGATGAATCTTGGTCTTGATCATTGCACCATTGGTTTTGCTTGTAGACAGGATCTGCTTGAAGAATGTCTTGATCAATGTTAGCCTCCTTGAATGAGACAGCAGTTTACTCTTCCATCCAGCTAGTCTGTGATTTACTTTTGCCAAACTAATGTTTTAAAATTAAGTAAACCAACAATTTAATATTTGAAAGAACACCGAGTTGACAACTCAATCTCTGAAAGATTCAAATACATAGTTTAGTTTTTGAAAAATTCAAATGTTATACTCATTGCTCCCTGAAAGAATATTCTTTAGTCCATAAAAAAGGACTAATGAGTAAACTATTTGATTCTTTCAAGGGTTAAATTGTGTATTTTAATGTTTCAATAACCAAATAGTTAATTCGGTAATCTTTTAAGGATTGAGTTGTTAATTTAATTTTAAAATTTTCTTCTCTACTTTTTCTTGTCGTCTACAAAGACTTCTAAATATCTTCCCAACTTATTAGTAATCATCAACCCAATTATTTTTAAGAAACTATTTTTGGTATGAAATGTATTTTGTACATAATTTTTATATTTAACTGTATTTATTCGTTGGCTATTTTATAGGTATTTTATTTATTGTTTTGATTTCCTTTATGTCAATATCTTAGAAACTGAGTTAGTCGTTGAACTAGTAAGAGTGTTATATGAAAGGTTGATTAGTTCAATTGGTTAGAGTGACAGTTGAATTGAATGATTTCATAAATATAAAATATATCATTTAATTATTCTTATAGTAAATAAAATTTCATATTATAAATTCTTAATACAAATCAACTTATTGAAATTAAAATGTTATCAGAGATGCTCGTAGGGATGGTGTCTCTAGGAATATGTCCGCGTGTAGGGTTTTGTTTTTGGGCTTCTGTGTTTGCCCTGTGTTGTTTTTTTTTGTGTTTTGTTCTTGGCCTAATAAGGCCCGTTCGTTATAAAATATATATATAGGCCTAAGTCCTATTTTGGTCCCTCTGTTATGCTCATTGTTTCAAATAGGTCCCTCAATTATTTTTCGTTCCATATTGGTCCCTCAGTTATCCAAAATTTGTCAAAGTTGGTCCCTCTAACGATTTCCATCCATTTTTCCGTTAAAAAAATAGGAAAAATAAGCTTTCATCCCCAAAAGTTTTATTTTCTTATATTAAGGTCCTTTTCTTTTTATAATA
>QANZ01045685.1:24510-36344 GCA_003254925.1 Chamaecrista fasciculata | reverse complement strand
TCTCTCTCTCTCTCTCCCCCTCGGCTCTCTCTCTCTCTCCGTCATGTGCGATTCCAACATCCACTCGGCCAACCCTCTCCTTCGCTGGCACAAGCGTGTTCCCGTCAAGCCGTTCTTCGATTTCGCCAACACGGAATCCGACGCCGATTCAGAATTGTCGTGAGGGAATCCGTCGAGTCCGATTCCGTTATTGGGGATGAAAGCTTATTTTTCCTATTTTTTTAACGGAAAAATGGATGGAAAACGTTAGAGGGACCAACTTTAACAAGTTTTGGATAACTGAGGGACCAATATGGAACGAAAAATAACTGAGGGACCTATTTGGAACAATGAGCATAACAGAGGGACCAAAATAGGACTTTGGCCATATATATATATATTAAAGTAACATTATATGTTAATCAAAGATATAATTGCATAAGAGTATAATTTTAAGGGTAAATTACACTTTAGTACACTGAGGTATGTACTGTTAATACTTTGGTACCATAAACAATTTTTTCATTAGATTTAGACGAAATTTCGCACGTGCATCTTACATGCCTCACTAAAACTTGATTTTCTCTAACTTTTGGCTAAAACAAAGATCAAACACAATCTGAATTTCAAAAAACACCTCTCAAATTCCTCAGATTTTAAAAGTACTTTTCAAAATCTAGATTGCATTCAATCTTTGTTTTGGTCAAAAGTTAGAGAAATTTGAACTTTAGTGAGGCATGTAAGATGCACGGATGAAATGCTGTCCAAATCTAACGAAAAAATTGTTCAGAATACCAAAGTGGGATGAGGTCAAACCACATGGTACCAAAGTATAATATACCCTAATTTTAATACACATTGTTATGGACATAATCTATATTATAATTTATTTAATAAGAAGTATAAAATAAGTGATACATTTTGCAATTTTTACACAATTAGTAATTAAACGCAAAGTCTAACTAAAAAATGTAAGAAAAAAAATTCTTATCAAAATTTCAATTTTTTTTAGTGACTCCACCGATTCAATCCGATTCTTAATTTAAGTTAGTTTTGATTGGGTTAATCTGATTTAATTCGATTTGAACATATGAACGATCTAAATATTTCAACACACTACTCGTTTTTCTTGATAACTTATAGTCAGGTCATCCAATATCCAGTCCAAGTCTCAAAGCATAAGTTTGTATATATTATTAATTAATTACAAATAAAAAATAAAAAATATGTAATTTTGTAATTTGTCAGCTATGTCATGTGATCTTGCATCATAGATAAAATATTAACAAGGCAACTTTGTATTTTAAAGAAAGCAACCAAAAAGGCATCTAGCAAGCAGTATGTTTTTGTCTTGGCTATGTTAAATGTTAAGTTTTTTTTTTTGGTCCAAGTTAAATGTTAAGTTAATTGGATATTTAATCACAACTGGTTCAAAGGTAAAATAATTGAGAATGGTGAATTATTGAGTAAATTAACCATGGGCTTTTAGGTACGTCTTAAAAAATTATTTTTTTGGTCACTCATTTCAATGGACCAATTGCCATATGATTTTTTGTGCGATCATCTCAAAATATGAAAATAGTATAATTCCAAAATTTATAGACTTTTATCATATGGATGTAAAAAGGCTAATACTTGCTTTAATAATGCGTGGCTTTTCTGTATTTTACACTGTAGACATCTCGATCGATTGATGCTAGCTCAGATGCACATGCAAACTTCTGTACTAATTTGTAAATAGTTTTTTTACTATTAATTTCTTAATAATTATTTAATAAATTAATAATTTAGACTCTTAATATATCTTGTTTTGATTATCTATCCATGAGACAGTATAGTACAAATATCGCCTGCGTGAGTGACCTACATTAATTATCATAATCCTAACACACTGATCTCCCATAAAACAATCTTGTGTTTTGATTCCAAAAGTTACCAACAAAGAATCTTAATATTCTCGTAATGTCTCACTCTACAACTTTAGATCCCCTAAGTGCATCGTAAGTAAAATGTTGAGAGAGAAAGGAGCATTTAGAGAGATAAAGTGTCAGTGAGACTTACACCTTTGATATTTTCTCTCTCTAGATATTCTTTTTCTCTCTAAGCACTTCACCTAGAGTGCACTATAGAGGATTCATATTCGATCCCCCACTCTAATCTTAACAACTTAAGATATGTTTTACTCTACATGTCTAGTTACTATCAATCACACTCTAATTTTGACAACTTAAGATATGTTTTACTCTACATGTCTAGTTACTCAACTTAAGATATACTTAGTCACCACTAACCACGCTTCACATTTCTCTCTATAAGTACATACATTAAAACCCTAAAAAAGTAATGCTTCTCACTCTCCCAAACTCTTAAGGATTTTGCTAAAAAAAAACTCTATAGATATAGTCATATGTGTTTGGTGTCGGTCTCTCTCTTCATTTTGAGTTTTTTTTATTTTATTTATTTTTTTAATTTTAACTCATTATATTGATATTTATGCCAAAATCAATGTGTAAATATAAAGAAATCACTATGTTTCATATATTTCTATATCTTTCAAGTATTCATAGAATCACTCTTATTTGTTTTACAACAACTATTAAATTAATGTCGTGGATAAATTAAAGATATGATAGATGGATAGCTAGTGCGATATGGTTGAATTATTTCAATTAAAAAAATTAGGACAATAATATTTATTTTGTAATTAAATAGGCTAAATTCTTTTTTTTTTTGTCTAAGCCATGATATTCAATGTTATGGGTCTTCAAGGATTGGGTTAGATTGGTTCGAGTTCACTATTTTATTTGACAGGTTGAGTCAAGCTAAAGAAAATAATTAAATAATTGAGTTAACTCAAATTGACCCATACCAATTTTCCTATTCCTCTTATATATATATATATTTTCAATTTGGTCTCTCAAATTTTTTTCCTTAATTTGGTGATTCACAATTTGTTTTTGAAGGATTAAATTGAGAATAAAAATTTATGAAAGTACCAAATTGCAAAATAAACATTATTTGAGATATCAAAATATAATTTTAACTAAATATAATATAATTTCTTTTTAATTTTTTTGTTTTCATGGTCTAAAGAGTTAGATTGAATTGAGTAGACTTAAAATCTTAAAACCCATAGTCCAACCCAAATCAAATAAGCTCAAATTTTTTAACCCAATCCAACACATTCTAGTGGATTGAGTTAGTTTTGATGAGTGATCCAACCCACTAAACACCCTTATCCATTGTCAATAATAATAGTTATTTTTATTTAAGAATAAACCATTAGCAATAGAATATTTTCTAATAAAATTCAAGTTTTACTACTTAATTAAGAGACCAAATAAAGAATCACTATGACACAGCGATCGCTCATGTAATAATTGGCTAAATTCTTTTATAATCAAATCAAATAGTCCAACACAATGTATTGCATGTATATATTTTACTTTTGTAAAATTTGTCCAGTTAGTTTCCTATAATACAAATGTCAATGAGTTCATTTTAAAACTGTAACACGTAAAAATGGGAATTAAATGAAAGGGTAATTCTACAAAGAGAGCAGTTGGGGGCTTTGGATCCCCTGCCGTACCGCACACGTGACGCCACATAGCGCAATCTCATTGGTCCCTGCCGCACCGCACGCCCTGCGGTACGGCAGGGGATCCGTTCCCGTTACAAAAGCGCTATCCTCCCCAATCGTTGGATTGCCATATTTATAATTATATCTTGAGATATGTGTCAATGAATTCATCCTAAAACTATAAAACATAAAAATAGGCATTAAATGAAAAGGTAATTCTATAGGGAGGACGTTTATATAAGCATCGTCCCCGAAGCTCTAGGATTGACATATTTACACATCTCAAGGCATAGATTCCATTATGTTTCAAAATGTTCAAATTAGTCTTAAATGTTGGCAAAATGATTCATTTTAGTCCTAAATATTGGTAAAATGTTTCATTTTGGTCCCAAACTATTAAATTTGGTAATATTTCTCTCGTCTCTCATTTCAATTTCAAAGTACTTGTTAAAAGAAACTTGTAGCTCTGAATTCGTCGCATTCGAATTTGAAACGAGAGAAATATAATCAACTTTGCTTGTTCAACCATAAAACGAAAGGTCTGCTTTTAGGGCCGATTTGACATCATCTTTTGACGGCCTCAACTAGATATAGAAAGTACTCTTCAAGAATAATATATAGCTCTAAACTTGTCGTGTTTGAACTTGAAACAAGTCATATTCAATAGTTAGGACCAAAATTAAACATTTTGCAAACATTTAGGACCAATTTGAACATTTTGAAATATAATGGACCAAAATGAACATTAGAGCATACATTTAGGACTAAATTGATCATTTAACCGAATAGCATTACTCAAAACAAACAGTACAAATAAGTCCTGACGAAATAAACAGCAACAAATGGCCTTTAGCCCTCTTGGTGTAACCGGAAAAAAAAAAATAAACAGCAACAAAAACAAGTCCTCATGAACAAAACAATTAATTAGCCTACACCATCACATCGAGGCATTGTAATATCAAAACAATTTCCAGCAAAAAGAGAGGACAAGAAAGAAGGAAGACTAGTAAATATAGTAAAAAGAGAGGACAAGAAAGAAGAAAGACTAGTAAAAGACTTTATTCTTGCGAAAAATCCTCTTGTACGTTGAGATGCATTTTCAATGCTAGCCTTGAATCACTCAGCGAACCCTATTAGAGGACCTTCCATACTATGAAGTAAAAACTTTGTTATATTGGAAGCCTAAATATCTGGGTCAAAACATCATTTTGGGCCTTTATATTTACTCGAAATTATACTTTAGTTTTTAATATTTTCTATTTTCTATTTTGGTTCTTAATGTACCCCTAAAGTTTCGTATTGATCTTTAATAAGTTTCACAATTAGTCTTTAATTGTTGGATATAGACATATTTCTCTTGTTTCACGTTCGAATGTTACGAAATTGGAGTTACGAGTTTTTTTTTTTTGTCTAGTTGAGGCCGTCGACAAACGAGGTTAAATTAAACCTAAATTCATGTCCAAAACTCGGCCGCTCGTTTCATGAAATTGATCATATTTCTCTCTTTGAATGCGATGAAATCAGAATCCGAGTTACTCTTGACGAGTTTTTTCTTTGCCTAGTTGAAATCTCCGGTAAACTGTATTAGGTCAAATATTATTTTGAAAATGGGTTTGGTCACAATACTAATACCAATTTTCATAGTTCTATTTTACTTTTTTTTCCACGTCTCCAACTGGATAGAGAAAGAACTCGTAAAAAATAATATGTAGTCTGTCATATTTGGACTTAAAACAAGAGAGATAAATTCAATTTCACGTAATGAGGGCCCACTTTTGGACTCCATTTTAGGTCACATTTAACATCATTTGTCGACAGTTCCAACTAGGAAGATAAAGAACTCTTCAAGTGTAATTTATAGTTTCAATTTCATCACATTCGAACTTAAAAAGGAGAAAAATAATCATACTTAGTGGTTAGACACAAAAAAAAAAAATTAAGATAAACATTAACAACCAAAATAAAAAGTTTGATCTAAATATCTATCTCCCTCTCTTTACTCTCTTCATTCATTTTATTTTCTCAAAATAAATAAGTTGATAAAATAACAAATTTATTCTAACCAATAAAATTTGGATTCCAAAAACTTAAAACTCAGCATAAACTTTTGGGAAGAGATCAAACTACATTTGTCTTCTCCACTCCCCTATAAGATATAGGAAAAGTTATGATCATCAATGGCACGTGAGAAGGTTCCCTCTGAGTCTCACATTGCAACTCTATGATTGTTAGGGGTCAAACAGAACAGGCTGAGTAAGCCTAACATTTTGTTTGGGAAAAATACTTTTTGGTCTCCAAATTTTATATCAAATATCAATTTCATCTCCATTTTTTTTGCAATCAATTTCATCTCCAATATTTTATATTTTGGTCAATTTTATCCTTAAACTAACTTTTTTCAATAAAATAATTACAGACTTCATCGTATTTTTTAATTTGAGTTAGAATTTGAATTTTTTTTTATCAATTTTACATTACATGTCATCAGTCACGTAGAATTTGTCGTTAATATTTGCCTAAAGTGAAAGCAAGGGATAAAATTAACTAAAATATGAAATGTTGAGGACAAAATTGACCGTAAAACAAGATGAGGGACAAAATTGCCGGTGAATGTAAAATTTGAAGACTAAAATGATGTTTTTGCCCTTTTTGTTTAGAGATAACAATAAGTAGAGTATATGGTATTTTTATTATATTTTTTTGGTATATTTTATCTAATAATCATATTTAATTCGTATTTGATAAATTATTATTTATACTTATACTTTATCTAAACACCTAATATTTGAAATAGTACTTAAAACAATAAAAAATAATGGATATAAAAGATATGTTGTTCTCATTTAAAAATTATATATATTTCAAATATGATATAGAATATCTATCAATTAAAATAAATAAACTGAAAAAATTATAATAATATATATGGAATGTAAAATCATGGGTAATTAACACTTTGGTACCCTATTTTATGGACCGATTTCACTTTGGTACCATGCTCTTTCAAAAGTGACATTTTCGTACAGTCACTTTAGTACCTTGTTCTTTCCATCATTAACATTTTAGTACCTTGTTCTTTCAAAAGTGACATTTTGCTATTTTGCTTTTTACACCGTTAACACTTTGGTACCATAACAAAGATAGAACAGGGTAACAAATTGTGAAAGAAAAGGGTACTAAAGTGAAATTGATCCATAAAACAAGGTACCAAAGTGTTAACGGTGCAAAGAACAAGGTATCAAAATATTAATAGTGCAAAGAACATGGTACCAAAGTGTCACTTTTGAAAGAACAGGGTATCAAAGTGAAATCAGTGTGTAGATCAGAGTACCAAAGTGTAATTTATCCAATAAATTTATATAAAATTACTTAGATCTTTAGATGAAGTTAGGTTTATCAAAATAACAAATATATAAAAGATCCTGTACATGACCAATAATTGGAAAGAGATAGCATAAAAACAAAAAACTTTTGATTGAAGAAATTTTATAATAAAAATATTAAATGAAATATGATTTTTTTCCCCTCATTTTCTTTTTCCTTTAAGTTATTTTAGACGGGATCAAGGTTTGGTATACCATCATTACCTCAGTTGATGGCTTGATGCCTTCCCCTTCAATTGATCGATCATATGCTTCTATTATATAATTTATATTCTCTCCATGACGGTGATTATAAAAATTTGCTTTGGTCAAGATTAGATACAAGATAGATTATTAATTTATTTTCCAACTCTTCGTTATACGAAGTATCATTCTGTCTGTCTATTGTCTATTTAATTAATTAAGGTTAACTTCCTGACATTACCATATAAAACTGAGCTAAATTACTGCAGCTTCAAATAGAAAGAAGAGAATTTCTTGATAAGTTAACCTAATTATTTCTTTCAAATTCATATGGTTAAGTTTCCGGTTCAAAATTTTAGATCGGCTAAAAGTACTATTGGTATCTTTAAAGTATGTGATTTTTTCAGTTGTACCCTCAAAGTTTTTTTTTGGTCAATTGTACCCCTAAAGTATGAGATCAATTTCAATTGTACCTCCAAAATATTTTTTAGTCAATTATAATCTCAACGATTTAGATTTGAGTCAATTATACCCACAAATACAATTCAATTTGAGGGTACAATTGACAAAAAAAAAAAGATTTAGGATACAATCGATACAAAAAAGAAAAGATTAACAATATAATTGACTCAAAAAAACATTGGGGGTACAAATAATTGAAACTCACCTCATACTTTTTTGGGGTATAATTGACCAAAAAAATCTTTGGGGTCAACTGAATATGATTGCATACTCTAGAAGTACCAAAAATATTTTAGATTGGGTAAGGTTAAAATTGACCTTTGCTAGTTCTGAATACCTCTTAGCATAGTTTGAAGAACCGGACCGGCCGGTTCGGACCGGAAATCGCCGAACTGGGAGGCAAACCGGTCCGATCAAGGTATTTGGACCGTTATGCAGTCAGATCGCCCTTAATCCGGTCTGACCGTTGGGTTTTTGCTTAAACCGGTAACCCGGCCTCAATGAACCGGACAGAATTTTGGCAAAATTGTGCTTGTGGTGAATCAAACCCGAAGCCTAGTGTTGACAAGAGGAAGAAATAACCACTGAACCATCAATTCTTATTAGTATTATATTGCATTCTATGTAATATATTAATTGTTTCTCGAAGTGGGATTTTCAAAGTTGAGAAACGAAAATGTCCCATAATATAGTATTTGTCATGCCATGGAATTTTTATTATTTAATAAACTAAAACATATAAAATTGTAACAATATATATTAATTTATAAGATGTTCAATTTTTAAATTTAGTTTTAAACTTTTATAGTTAAAATTACAAAATAGCTCCAAATGGTACCAAAAAATTACAAATTAGTCCCTGGATACATATTATAGATGGACTAAAATGAAAACTTTAAAAAACATTTGGGGTCAATATGTAATTTTTACAAAACTTGTTATGGTTAAAATTGCAAAATAGCTCCAAAGGTACTAAAGTGTTTAATATTTACTTTATATTTAAATTATTGCAATATATTAATGTATATTTAATGAATATGTATATTTGAAAATGTATTTTTTAAGTAAACCGGCTCAACCGGTTAAACCAATAACCCAACGGTTGAACCATTGAACCAGTGACCCGAGCCTTCCACCGGTTTGATGACCGGTCCGGTTTTTTGCACTATGCCTCTTAGGAATCAGGTCGTCTCGGAGTATGTTCATTTTTTTCCTTAAAATATATTTTTACCATAAAAAATTATTTTATTGTATAAATTATATAAAGTATGTATGAATTATAATTTTTTATTAATTTCATGTCATATAGTGCATAAAATATAAATTGAATCTCAATTAAATTGATATTTTTATTAATATATAAATTAAATTAAATATTTTTATCAACAAATATTATTTAATTTATATATAATTAATTTTTTATTAATATATAAAATTACAAAATATATTTAATAAATAAATAATCTATATCTAATTTATAAAAATTCAAAAAAAAAAAAGATCGACCTAGCCTAACCGAACCTGACTATAATTACTTATAGGCAAAACACCCTTTCGTGCCCCTAACATTTGCAGTGATTTTCAATTATGCCCCTAACGTTTCATTTTGTTCAGGCGTGCCCTCAATGTGAAACTAACGTTTCAATTATGTCCCCAATTTTTTTTTTGCCCAGAATTATGCCCCCAATTTTGACTCAATGCCCATGTGACAATTTTTTTACTTATGTGTCATTTTTTTGTCTGACTTGAATACGTGGCATGATAATTGGACATTCCTTTTTTTTTTTCACCGTGGCATAATAACTGGATTTACATCTCTAAACATAAAAATTACAACACTAATTTTTTTTTTTTTACTTCTTCATCCTCGTCTCATTTGCGCATACACTCTCAAACCCTAAATTTCCCAAATTTGTTTCTTCAACTTCTCTCACAGGGCAGTTCCACCAACGAGTTTTGGATTTGGACTTGTGAAGCACCTCTTGCGCTGTTTCGATTTGCTCCTTTAGCTTCTTTATGCCCACAATTCATACATCAATGTCATCAATTTTGGGGAAGAAACAAATTTGGGAAATTTAGGGTTTGAGAGTGTATGTGAAGATGAGATGAGGATTAAAAAGTGAAAAAAATTTAGTGTCGTAATTTTTATGTTCAGAGATGTAAATCCAGTCATCATGCCACGGTAGAAAAAAAAATAAGAATGTCCAGCCATCATGTCATGTATTCAAGTCAGACAAAAAAAAAATGACACATAAGTAAAAAAAAAAATTGCTACATTGCCATTGAGTCAAAATTGGGGGCATAATTGAAACGTTAGTTTTACATTGAGGGTACGACTGAACAAAATGAAACGTTAAAGACATAACTGAAAATCACTGCAAACGTTAGGGGTACGAAATGGTGTTTTGCCTTACTTATAACTATCTTAGTTTTTTTAGGTTTGTCTGAAACTTGACTCAGTTCCACTTGTGTGCACCCTTCCATATATAGACACCTATTTATATTTACATATAAGTTTTTTTTTTAAATATTTCTTATAGAATTTTTTTAATAAATATATGATATGGTTCAAAACTTTTTATATTATTAATATAATAGAGAATCTATTAAAGATAATTTTTTTACGCCCAACTACCACTCCTACAAGAGATAATATAAAAAAAATATTATGATTAGAAAAAAGATATCAAAATCACCGAATTGACTACTTGATCTCTGGCAAAAAAGAAAATTGATCCAATATCTTTAAGTCAGGTATTAAATTGGTCCCATATCTTTGAATTAGATGAGATTAACGGTAAAATTTTTTGTAAAGATATGAGATTAATTTTATAACTTGACCAAAAGATATGGGATAAAAAGTGATACGGGACCAAATATGTAACTTTTTACAAAGACAAAAGACTAAAAACATAACAAAATAAATTATGGATCAAATTAAAACCTTATGAGATCGAAAATACACTTTGACTATTACATAGAGAATCCACTCAATTAAAATAACACAAAAACGTCATAATCTCACAACTAATTGCTAGCTAGCTAGGCATGTGGAATCGTACTTTACATGGGAGTGGGTGTCTGAGCCTGATCTAGTTAACATCTCAAAATCGTTTTATTTTAATGCAAATTTTCTAGTCATCCTATAGTTTCGTGTAGGGTTTGGTGTATTCTCATTCTAGTAAAATTATCATTTTGATCCACAATAAGATGATACGTTTACAAGCTAGCTGGCTTTACTTGTTAACATTACTAATTTATGTCTCTGCTTTCATTTTGTAGAGTAGCTCTAGTTTGTAACAAAGGAATTACATTTTCATATCATACCAACACTTTTTAGCTACTTCGAATTCTCTTGGTAGGGACAAATTATTTTTTTTCCCAAATCCATCAATATTACTACTTTTTTGTTTTATTTTTTTTATGTTGTGTTGTACACATTCGTCAGATTCTTCTTTTGCCAGCTTTTGGGTAATAAAGACGTAACTTTTCAATCTTTAACATTTTTTTGTTTTTGTTCCTTCTCTGAATCAAGTAAGTTAAAATATTCTTCTTATTCTAATCTGTTCCAAAGTTTACAATAATTGACCTCTCAATCTTTAAAACCGAAGCTGAAAAATGTTGTAACAAAAAAGAAAAGAAAAATGTTGTAACAAAAAAGAAAAGAAAAGCAGAGAAAATGTTTCCTTTCCTTTTCTTTTAAACTCTACTAAAAATAAGTAAATTATATTTCAAGTCAAGGGATTTAAGTTTAAGTTTTAGAATTGAAATGGTTAGAAATGGCTTTAATTTATTGCTCTCAATCCAAATAAGATTAGTATTTGTTTAAACTATTATATAAATAGATGAGAAAAACTCATGATTAATTAAAAAAATTATCGTTTTAAAACAATGTCAAACACTAAATACGTACACTTTTTTAAGTGAAGATTCGAACTTAAATTCATTATGTTGCAAGAGATTAATTCTTTTTATACTTAATCTGTGTTTATTAGTGGTAGTTTTATATTGTTTACAAATTGTAGTCACAATAAAATTTGTAAATGATTTTTGCTTCTTAGAAACTTTATGTTACTCAAGAAATATATGTTATAATTATATTAATTATATAAATAAATTTATTCAAATAAAGTTTTAATAATTAATAATATATAAGATAAAATATTATATTATTTTCTTTATCTATTATAATTATTACATATTTATTTAAATAATTTTATATTTCAATATTATTTATAAATAAAATA
>QANZ01045685.1:0-23970 GCA_003254925.1 Chamaecrista fasciculata | reverse complement strand
TATATATATATATATAATTTTACATATTTATATATGTTTTTTATTTAGTTATGTGTATGTTAAATTTAGAGAATAAATAGATAGTGTTCCTTAAATGTTTAATTTATTACTAAAATTGTATAAGAGTAAAAATGCTTCATTTATGTTTTTTTTACAATTTTTATATATAATAATTTAAAAAATCTTAACCGGAATTGACCTAGTAATATAATTAGTTAAGCTTATATTTTTTGTCTCGTCTAAAATTTGGCTCATAGTAAATAAATCTATGTAAATTATTTGAAACACAAATACTGGGACATGTGCATGAGACAGATACAAACACATTAACACGTCAAGGGTAATTTACCCTATAGTCTTGACTCTCTTTCTTTTTCGACGAGTTCCATCACATTCTAGTTGTTGTAGCTCTTGTTTACTCCTATTTTTTTCTTCTATATATTTTATATAAACAATTAAAGATCCCTAAATTTTGATGAAAACTTTTAAAATTACAATATCTATTCATAATACATGTCATATATGTGTTGTTATTTTTATTGTTTGTCATATCAAATTCGTACAAAAATAATTTTATATTCTCAAACTTATAGATATATGTTGCACAAATAATGTCTTATGGATATCAAACATGAACATATATCTAACATGATGACACTATTTCAAAATGAAATGTTCGTGCTTCATGAACTCTACTAACAACTTTAGAGTTAGCAGACAAAAGTTGCTTCAACAGTTGAACATTATATTTGGAAAATGAAAGTTTTTCTCACGTTATATAAATTCATCTCATAAATTTTTTAAGAGGTCGAAAGGTATTTTCTTATCTTAATGAAATATCGATATTTATCCCCACTTAAACCTTTTGGTACCGAAAAAATTTTGGCTAATAGGTATTTTGGTCCATTATATTTCAAAATATTCAAATTGGTCATAAATGCTAATAAAATATTTCTTCAAAACAATATATATGTTGCACAAATAATGTCATATGGATATCAAACATGAACATATATATATATATCTAACATGATGACATTATTTCAAAATGAAATGTTCGTGCTTCATAACTCTACTAACAATTTTAGAGTTAGCAGACAAAAGTTGCTTCAATAGTTGAGCATTATATTTTGAAAATGAAAGTTTTTCTCACATTATATAAATTCCTCTCGTAAAATATTCTTAAAAACGTTGAAATGTATTTTATGATCTGAATGAAATACCGTTATTTATCCCCACTTAAATTTTTTAGTACCGGACAAAGTTCGGTCCATTATATTTTAAAATAAAATATTTCATTTTGGTTCCAAACTATTGAAATGGTCATATTTCTCTCGTTTCAAGTTCGAATGTGACAAGTTCAGAGTTACGTATTATACTCAAAAAGTACTTTCTCTATATAGTTGGGGCCTTCATTAAATAAGCTCAAATCGGTCCTGAAAAGTAGATTGTTTGTTTCACGATCAAACAAAGCAAAATTGATTATGTCTTTCTCGTTTCAAATTTAAATGTGACGAATTCAAAGCTACGAATTACTCTTAACATATCCTTCGAATTTAAATTAAAAAATTAGAGAAACATGATGATCAGAATAAAACATTTTGTCAACATTTAAAATTAATTTAAACATTTTAAATATATAAAAAATTAAAATAAATATTAAAAACTAAAATATTCTCTTCAACACACAAGTTTTTCCGACTTAAAAAGTGTGCAGCCTTACTTGAGAAAGTAAAAATAGTTGTTGGCAAAAGAAAAAGAACCAAGCTGCTCGATTTTTGTCTATAGCGCAAAGCTGAAGCAATGCCTCGGATTCTGGATTTTTTAATAGAAAATGCATATTTATTTATTATATGAAACGAAAAATAATAACGTGATATATAATATTTCTTGGACCAACCAAGGTAAGGATGCTCATTAGTCATTATACTTCCCATAGGATATTATTATGATCGTCCTATTCGAACTTGGAAAAATAATTATCGCCGGATCTCTACTCTCTATATATGTATTTATGTTGGTACTAAATTTAATTCCTATTTTTTACTTTTTATAAATAATTGAATTTTTTGACAAAAAATTTAAGATAAATAATTTATTTTTACAAATGTAATTCAATTAAATTATATAATATTATAATATATATATATTTTTTAATTTTATATTTTTAATAATATATTCATTGAGTTTTTTAAAAACTAAAGAATAAATTGTTTTATTTTTTTAAAAAATTAAATCATATATTTTGATCTTTTAAAAATTAAATTATCAGCTTGATTATTTCTCAAGAACTGAATTATTAATTTTTTTAATTATTTTAACGTACTATTCAATTTGTTTTAAAAATGAAAATAAGTTTGGTGTTAATTAACATTTAACAGTAGTACAGTCCTGTGTATTTTAATAATCTTAGGTTGGTGGTTAGCTAGGTAGCTAGCCTGCAGCTTCGATCCAATAGAATTGTGCATTCCTAAATTAAAAAATAGAGTCCATCCATCCATTATAGTACTAGTGCATGTAATAGTGGACACATGGAGTGGACACATGTTATTTTTTGTTAGTATAAGGATATAATTGTCATTAAAAAATTATAAAACTGTCTATTCCTTCCTTGGGTGCCAGCAAAAATTGAATTTTGGGGTGCCAAGTGTCCCTCCTTATCCACTCCACTCTCTTCTAAAAAAACTTTCAAACATAATTTTTTTACCTTTTGTCCTTTCCTCTCTTCTCCATTCCCCCCATTGACACCCCATCCAAACATTCTCTTAAAAATGAATTAATTCCCACAATTAAACTCGTTTAATTTGGGAATCTCACAAAAGCAAATTTACCAAAGTGGTTGGTGAAGAAATGGGTTATATAAAGGGTGGTGTGCATTAAGGTTTCACTACCCAACTTGGTGGCCAAAAAGATGGGTTCTTCTCTAATGGCTTCTACTACTCTTGCCATTGCCTTAGCTTTACTCTCTCTTTCCTCCTTCACTTCTGCAAATCACTATGTCTACTCATCTCCTCCTCCTCCTTACCACTATTCCTCACCACCTCCTCCACCCAAGAAGCCTTATCACTACGCATCTCCACCACCACCAGTTCACCTCCTTCCTCCAAAGACACCTTATCACTATGCATCTCCACCACCACCACCACCCAAAAAGCCTTATAAGTACCCGTCTCCTCCACCACCAGTTCACAAGTATCCACCACACCATCCACACCCAGTGTACCACTCACCTCCTCCTCCTTACAAGAAGCCTTATAAGTACTCATTTCCTCCTCCTCCTTACCACTATGCATCTCCACCACCACCACCTAAGAAGCCTTACAAGTATCCATCTCCTCCTCCACCAGTTCACAAGTACCCACCTCACCACCCACACCCAGTATATCATTCACCTCCTCCTCCTTACAAGAAGCCTTACAAGTACTCATCTCCTCCTCCACCAGTTCACAAGTACCCACCTCATCATCCACACCCAGTGTATCATTCACCTCCTCCTCCTTACAAGAAGCCTTACAAGTACTCATCTCCTCCTCCACCCATTCACAAGTACCCACCTCACCACCCACACCCAATATATCATTCACCTCCTCCTCCTTACAAGAAGCCTTATAAGTACTCATCTCCACCACCCCCTGTTCACCCACACCCACACCCAGTATACCACTCTCCTCCTCCACCACCAGTTCACAAGCCTTATATCTATGCCTCCCCACCACCCCCTCACTACTAGACTCAACCATTTCACTTCCATGGCTTTCACCCACATGGCATTATTATTGGTAGGTATCCTTAGCTTCTACATCTCCTTCACCACTGTTTGTTTCTATTCATCAAGTTTTATTTTAGATCAAACTAATAATTTAGTTCCTAAAAGATTAAAATGTACTGTTTAATACTTCAAAGATCAAAATGATATATTAAGTAACTTTTTTAATTTTTCAAGAACTGAATCTGTATTTAATCTTTTTAAGGATCGAATTGTCAGATTAGTAATCAAAATAGTATTATTATTGGTAGGTATCCTTGTAGATCTCCTTCACCACTATTTCTATTGATCGAGTTTTATTTTAGAGTAAACTAATAATTTGATCCATAAAAAATTGAAATATACAGTTTAATTTAAAAAAAATCAAAATAGTATATTAACTAGTCATTTTTATGGACAAAATAGTATATCGTTTTAATCTTTCGGAAACTGAATCTGCATTTTAATCATTTCAAAGGATTAAATTGTCTTTAATCTTTTAAAGACCAAATTGTTAGTTTACTCTTTATTTTAAGTAAACTAACAACTCTTATTACGAGAGATTATCAACTCGATTTGTGAAAGATTGAAAAACATAATTTAGTTCCTTAAAAGTTCAAATGGCATATATACTATATACTTTTAGTTATTTTTTATGGACTAAGAGTATATGTTTAATTTTTTTTCAAAGACTAAAAAATATGTTGTTTAGATCTTTCAGGAACTAGACTATGTACTTCAATCTTTCGAGGATTAAATTTTTAGTTCAATAATCTTTTAAAACTGAATATTAATTTACTCGTTATTGTTGTGATTAGTTTAGAGATGTGGTTGAGGGCCAATAGTGACATGACTCATGGATTTATGCAAATATTTTGTGGTTTTGACTGCAGGGTCTAAAGAATGAGCTGAGGAGTAAATTAATAAATAAAGCGATGGATGGAATCAAAGCAGCACTTTATGAAACAGAGAAGGGAGAATAGAAGCAAATTTTCCGCGTGTGTTGAGAATTGAAGAACTAAATTGTGTTGAAGTTATTATTATTATTTATTCTCTTTTTATCCTATATATCAATATCTATCACAGCATATTGGTTTCACTCAATTTCTTTGTGTTTAATAAATTTGCTTTTAATTTGATGATGTGTAATTTGACAGTTGTGAGGCACTATTATTATTACCTTGGTCCAATATATATGTATTTTTGCTTCTCTGAAAGATTGGTACATTATGCATGCATTGTGGTTTTCTTTTTTTCGTAAAAATTGAAAACTGTGGAGGGGGAACTTCACAGTCCCGGTACCGGGAGCAACTAGGGTATGGTGCCTCCCCAGGGGGTGTTATCCGCAAGGATTCGAGCCCGAGACCTATAGTCCTTTGGCACCTCGAGAGCCTTAACGGTCCTAGCATGCTTCCACCAAACCCACTTGGGTATGCATGCATTGTGGTTTTCAATCTGCTGCGTTTGCAGGTGGTTGAGAAACCAATATATAATAAAATAACTCATCTTCTCTATTTCTATTACTCTCCCTGTCTCTCTGTCTCGGTGTGGTCAGTTTGTCCACATCTTGGAATCATGTATAAAGACATCAAAAATTAGAGTGTGAACATAGATTCAATTGGTCAAAGTTATATTTTAGTCCCTCATATTTATTCAAAGTTTTGTTTTGATCCCTCAAGTTTTTTTCGTTCCGTTTTGTTGATCCCTCCAATTTCTAAAAAGTTCTAACGTTAGTCTCTGACTCTTTTTCCATCCATTTTTTTGTTAAAAAAGGAAGAAAACTAACTTTCATCTCCTAACAATTTTGCTCTTTCGTATTAAGATCTTAAAAAGAATAAAATTGGTGGGAGATGAAAGTTAATTTTTTTCCCCCTTTTTTTAACGAAAGAAATGGATGAAAAAGAGTCAAGGACTAACGATGAAACTTTTTGAAAACTTAAAGAACCAAAATGAAACTTTGAAAAAACATGAACTTCCAAAATGGAACCAAAAAAGGTTGAGGGACCAAAACGGACCTTTGAGCAAAACATGATGGACCAAAACCGAAAAAAAAACTTGAGGGACTAAAACGAAACTTTAAACAAACCTGAAAGACTAAAATAGAACTTTGGCATATAATAAAATAACTCATGTTCTCTATTACTATATTACTTTCCCTGTCTCTCTGTCTCGGTGTGGTCAAGTTTGTCGACATCTTGGAATCATGTATAAAAGAGATAATAAATTAGGGTGTGAACATAGAATCAATTGGCCAACTCAACTAGGGTGTGTTTGGATTAGAATTATAATTTTATTATAATCCCATTACAATTTCATTATCCCCATTTTCATTACATAACTTAAGCTACAGTGCTATTTGGGTGTTTGTTTTTCAATTATAAAGTCATTACAAAAATTACACTTCATTACAAACTCATTTCATTACATATTTCATACCCAATTACTAACATACCCCTACTCAAATACCTATAATTACCTATACTCTAATACAAATATAAAAAAACTATTTAGCAAAATAGTAATTTTCAATACCCTCATTTATTACACTTACAACTTTCTCTCTCCACTCATCATTTTTTCTTTTTTCTTCCTCTTTTTCTTATTCACCCCCTCTCTCTCTCACATATATATTTTATAATTATAATATATATATATATACATTTCGGCCAAAAATATATATATATATACATATTATAATAATATAATGTGTATATATATTTTAACATATATATATATATATGCCACACACTCACGTATTCATATATATAATATAATAATATATAAATATTTTTTATTTTATAAATATATTATATTATACTATATATAATTTATAATTTATATTAATTTAAAATAAAATAATTCAACTCATGTTATTTACATTTTAGTCCATGATATAAAATATATAATTCAGACGCCAAAAATATACATTTTGGTCTCTCCTCCAGTATATATATGGGTATACGAGAGAGGCAGATAGTGGAAGAAGAGTGGATGGTGCGATGTGCTCATGCGTGAAGATCAACGGTCATATTATTACCCGCAAAAAGACAAACCGTTTTGATTAATATATAATTTTTGGTCCCACATTTTTTTCGTGGATAACATTTTGGTCCTTCAATTTATTTTTTGGAGGAAAGTTTGCAATATAGAAACCCAATCGTTGATGAATGCAATTTTTTACGGGTCAAGAGATATATTTCACTTTCGTAAGGACCGATTCGTTCAATTTATATAAAATCATAGACCAAATGGTAGGTTTTTAAAAATTTTCATGTTATTTACATTTTGGTCCTTTCATTTCATTACATAATACTACTCCAACCTTCATTACAAATATTCACATCTAGCACAAATTCCGAGACAATTTCATTACCATTTCATTTCATAACCACCACAACCAAAAAGTCAAAATATTTTTTTTTTATTTCTATCTATTTCCATTATCAATTATCAATTCTACCCCTATACAATTTAAAAAAACCCATATATTTATTTCAACCAACCACAATCATTACATACCCTTTTTCATAATTTTACATCCTATTTTTTTCATTACATCTCAAATTAATCCAAACACCATTTTCATTACATTTTCATTACATAATTTTCTCATTATCATTTCATTACATAAAATCATCATTTCATTACCTACTTCTAATCCAAACACACCCTAGATCGGTCATAATTATCAAATTGGCAATTGGGTTGGGTTTAAATAATGTTTTCTTTTGGATTAAATATATAAAATATTTATGTGTTATTAGTTTTATTAATTTATATTCAAAAGTATATAAAATATAAATATAATCTTAATTAAATTAAAATTTTAGTAATTGATACATCACTAATTGGGCGTACGCCTAATAGGCCTTTGCTCCAGGCCTCTTCTCTCCAAACCCTTAAGGGTGCACTTAAACAAGGCAAATGCCCCTCCGCGCATTTATGGGCGGCCGTATTCATTTGGGATCACGGCGCTCGCCCCAAGCTTGGCATGCAATCACCCACGATTGCCTCGCTCTGCAATTCTCGGTTTCCACCCTCGCTGGTGGAGATCGTGGGCCACGGACTTGATCATACTCACGTTCTTTAGTCCGCTGGCGCTCGCCCTATAACACGACACGCAATCACCCAAGATTACCTTGCTCCGCAATTCTCGGTCTCCACCACTCTCACTGGTGGAGATCTTGTCCAGCAACGTGGTGCGCCCCGCGCGCTGGCCACCACCCTCGCTCTGCTCTATAATTAAAGCTCAACCCTTAAATATGTAATTTAATTATGTGTGCCATAAACACCCTTAAATAATCACATGCAAAGTGCGAGAAGCTTGGATGGTTGGACTTGACCAAGGAACTGACTCCAAGGGCCTACGTACCCTTTAAAGGGATCAAAGTCCATTTAATTCGTCTAGAAAACAGTGTGTGTTGGTTCATTTTAGTTAGAGTGAATGAAGTTGAGATTAGTGGGTTTATTTGATATTATTTTTGAAATTCCAATTGTTCTCGCTTCTTTCTCTCTTAGGTTTTTCCTCTTTTTGATCTTTTTTTTCATTTTTCTTAAAAAGGTTTTATTCTAAGTGATAATCTAAAAATATATTTTTGTATCTTTTGAAAATATGATTTAGAATGAAAATATATTTTTCATTTTTTTATAATGATAATTAAATATTTATAAAAAAAGCTAAAAATCCTAAGAAAAGAGAAAATTAACTTTCAAATTTTTAGGATAAAAAGTTGGGTCATTAGAACCCAAATTCGTCACACAAATTCACAATGAAATCACACAAATGCGAAATTTAAACATGCAATGCAATCCTAACGGGTCCTAAGTCCTCTTCCCACCAGCACCGATTAACGATCACATACAGTGAGACGATTTCTTACACCGTAAGGTAGAGGTTTAACGAGTCACCTCACGTGGAAGTCGGGTACCTTCACTACCCATGATAAGTGTAAGTATCCTTAGACTTTCTAGACGAAACAAGTTATCTTTAGAATACATGATTTTATAGAATAAGAAAGGAATTAATAATAAAGATAAAAGAAAGAAATTAAAATTAAAATTAAAATAAAAAATAAAAAAAAGGAAAACCGAAATAATATAAAAACAAAATAATGAAGAAAAAAAGACTAAAACCAAAATAGATAATAATAAAAACAAAATGATAAAAAAAAAAAAAAGAAGAAGGAAAATTGAGGAAAGAGAGAGAGGAAGAAATTAAAACACAAAAAGAAAATAAAAAAAAAGGGAACAGCCACGCACGGAGAGATAGAGAAGAAAAGAGAAAAGTTGAAACTATATTTTAATCTCCATCATGCTTTTCTTTTTTCATATAGGTCCCATAACGTTTTTTGCTGGGATTAAAATGAAGTTTCAGAAGAGTTTCGTAGGTCGGTTTCTCAGTTTAAGCCTGAAACTAGATTAAGTTTGGGAAAACTGCAGATAAGTCAAGAAACCTTCAAATCTCTTTCATTTTAGTCTATGGCTCTCAAAACAAAAATGCAAAACATTATAGAACTCTTCCAAACGTGTCTATTTGGTCCCTAATCCATAAATCCCTCAGAATGAACCAAAAAACGAAGAAAAAATAGAAGAAAGAAACACAGGGACTAAACTACAAAACGCAGAAACTTTGACACCCGCCAAAAAACCTCACAATTTCGCCGGTGGCAAGTATGTTACCTCATTTTTATTTTTCATTTTTTCTTTGTTCTTTTTTTTTAAAAAGATAGTAACTTAATCCTAATATTTTGGTTTAAATTTTTTTGACGGGGCAAAATACGATTTACAACCATCTTGATTTTCCTTAGCTCGAAAAACCCACTTCTATCCCACCTTGAGTCTGTCAGCACGAAGGAGAACCAAATACCAAGTGCCATTTTGCAATAAGGAATTATATTCAGCAGTTCTGTTAAAGTTGTTTTGTTAGAAGTAGGTAGTTGATTAGTGAGAAAGGATTTGGGTTTAAAAATACTTGACTTAGCTCTTGTGGCCATTGGATGACTAGATACTCTCTACTCTCTAGTAGTAGTAGATTTGGACTTGTGTTGTTGTTGTTGTTTAGAAGGAAGTAGAACATGAAGAATTGGTTGTGCAACAGAACGTTAAGGTATCATAGCAGTAGAAACATAATTAAGTAGTAATGGTAGTAAGACTTGGTGTTTAAGTAATAGTAACACCTGCAACTAAAGGAATTGAGCAATATGGTGGATAGACTTAAGTAAAGGAGGAGAGTAAGGAAACTTATGAGATGATAGAGTATTTGAGTTGGAAAAGGAAGTAGGAACCCGAAAACTAAGGGTGCGTTTGGATGCTCTTTTATCTTTCTCTATCTCTCATTTATTTCTCAATACTCCTTTAATATCAGACCTACAGTAAAAAAATTTTTTTTGTTTCACAGTTATTTTCTCTTTCTTTATTTTTTTTCTTTTATCTTCTCAAATTACTAACATATCCCTACTCAACTATCTATAATTACCTACTCAACTACCTATAATTACCTACTCTTTACTATAAAATACTCTCTCTCTCTCTCTNATAATTTTAGTCCTTGAAATTATACCAACTCAATAAATCAATACTTGAGTCATCAAAATATATAATTTTTGACATATTGGTATTTCTTCCTCTATTTTTTCAATTATATTAATTATATTTTTTAGCGTCAAAACTTAAAATAAAATAATTCAGTCCATGTTATTTGCATTTTGATCCATGAGATAAAATATATAATCAAAACCCCAAAAAATGGCTCTATTTACATTTTGGGAATGTGCTAAGTGTGGATAATGGCTCTATTTTTTGTTGAACATAGCAAGTTTTACCGTGTGGCTGAGTGGTGTTTGAGTAACGAAAAAATGGAGAAGGGATGAGTTCGATTCTTGGGGGCATTTTGCAAATAATATTTTTTTTGTTTCACATGTCACACCTTGTTGTCTTGTATAATTTATCGTCTACTATTTTGGGTATATGGGTAATATTTTTTATTGTCTCATTCGACAACAAAAATCACAATTCAGTCCAACTTATTAATAATATTTTTTCACTATAATCAGATCTCAAAAACATACATTATGGTCCCTCTTGCAGTATATATGGGTAATATTTCAGGTGGTGTAAAAATTTATAAACATATTTCAAAAACAGTAATGAGGAAAAAATATATAATTATTCCTTACTTAGTTACAGTTTAGTCCCTACTCTAACATATATATGAGTAATATTTTTTTGTGGTGAAAAAGATAAAAATAAAAAAAGAACAAAATTCAAAATTCAAAATAGGAAAAACATTATAATTCTCGGATCTCAAAACTTTACAGTTTGGTCACTCTTCCCGTATATGTATGGATAATATTTTTTGTATTGTACACTATTAAGAAAAAATGTATAATTTATATAAAAAATATACATATTGGTCCCTCATTCAGTTTGTATATGGGTAATATTTTTTGTACTGCAACAACTGAAGAACAAAATTTAGAAAAATACATAATTCATACCCCAGAAAATATACCTTTATGTCCCTCTTCTAGTATATATATGAGTAATTTTTTTTGTAGTATTAAAATTTAAAAATTAAATTAAAAGATAGTAAACAAGAAAAATATAATCTAGTCCCCAAAAATTTACAATTCAGTATTTAAAAATTACATTTTGGTCTCACATTCACACCTCCAATCTTCTTTACCATACAGCTACAAAAATCTCATTTATTAACTTCTCCTTTAGCACAAATTTCGAGGCAATCATTTATCATACCACTTTACTAACACCAAAATAAGACTCATTTATCCTCCTTTGCTTTTACCATTTTTATTCCTATACAACTTTAAAATACCAATACAATTATTTCAACCCACCACAATCATTACATACCCTTTTAAAATAATTTCACATCATAATTCTTTCTTTATCTCTCATTTTCCTAAACATCATTTACTAAAAACTTTCTTTATAACATAAATCCTTTACCTTTTCTTTACTACCTTCCCACTCCTTTATCCTCCCTTAATTCATAATCCTCATCCAAACGCACCCTTAGCCCCGACTTAGGGGCTTGTGCAAAAAACCCCCTTATGTTCAAATTTTGACATAAAGACATCTAAACTTGTAAAATTGTGCTAATAACTCTCCTATGTCTAATTTCTGTCGGTTAAGTATATATATACATATATATATATATATATATATTACTCAATTAACTTCCATTTTAATGTGGCTACTGTTACACACTAGAGTTACATGATGGGACTTTGTTACTCCAAACTATGGAAGATATTGTGAAGTGGAGAGAGTAACACAAACTATAGTGTTATCCATTGAAGCAGATATACAAGCAAATACCCACTTGATCTTTTTGTTAAGTTTATTTTTCGACGTGATCCTTTTCTTATTTTTTTACACTAACTTGTAAAATTATATGAAATGCGCGGTTCTTTTATGTTATCCATTATTTTTTTTCTTTAGATTCATATTTTTTATCTTATGTATTGACATGATCCTATTCTTCAGTTGGCAAATGCAGAAACTACGGTTCTTTACCACCCATCACCACCGCCAATGAGCTGGAGGCCCGATATATGAACGTGCCAAAATGAGTTTGGTCAAAACATTAATATTAACTTAGTATTATTTGACCTTGTTTCTCAATAATCTTAATTAAACAAAGAAAGAACTTGTCAAGAGTAATTTATAACTTCAATTCCATAGCATTATTAGATTTGAAACGAAAAAGAGATATGACCAAATTCATGAAACAAGCGACAAGATTTCGTGTTCGGTTTGACCTCATTTTCCGATGAATCCAATGTTGAATCAAAGTACTAGATAATCATTGTTACAATATAAGGTTGACTCGCACTAGACACATAACTCAACCTCACTGAGCCATGTATGGCTATGAAACATTCAAAAATAAAAGTCTCCAACTACTGTATAGTATTGATTATAAAGCGATCCAAATCTGTGAATTCTGTCAATGCAGAAACTAATACATTGTTTCTACAAACATGAAAAGGGCTGCTATTATTATGTACATGTTTGGCTATTATGCAATTGATAACCAAAACTTGTTTGCCTAATGTCAAGAAGGAAAATCTAATACCCCATCCTCATGTAAAAAAAACTTTCAGAATTTTGATGAATGAGAGAAGGTACTATAAAAATGATGAAGGAAAGAGAATAATGGGAAGACTAGTTGAAAATCATTGGTAAGGTTTTCAATTTAACCTGTGAATCTGTGATAATCAACATATACTAAGACTTTCCCTTCATGTTGTCTGTCTGCTACAAAGTGTTATTTCTTTGTGAATACATAATAAGAGGTTGGCGAGTGGCGAATTTGGGTTTTCACTATAGCCCAAACTCGTTTTTGTCTTTTCAAACCCAAATTTCTTATAAAAGTTTATAGCATTTTCATTGACTGTGGTTACGGGCAAGTAAACCTCAGGCACATTTTCCTTAGAGCAACAATCAAGAACATGATTCATCAGTTTCTTTCCTGAATAAACCCATAACTATTTTTTGTTGTACTTTTGGTCCCATATCTTTTACTCAGGTAGCAGATTTAGTCCCGTATCTTTGGGTCAGGTTGCAGAATTGGTCTCAAATCTTTTGGTGAAGTTACAGTTTGATCTCATATCTTTGGGTCATGTGCTGAATTGATACTATATATTTAGATTACGAGGGACTGATAGTGAAATTTTTTACAAAGATAAGGGATCCATCTTGAAACCTAACAAAAAAATATGAGATTAAAAGTGATATGGGACCAAATTTGCAACATTTTACAAAGTTATGGGACCAAAAGTGCAACAAAAAAAAGCTATGATACCTAATTGAAACCTAAGCAAAAGTTATGGGACCAAAAATGCATTTTAAGCAAATTTTATTATTAAGAAGACATGGACCGAGAGAAAATTAATAATTACTATTTACATTTTAAATTTATATTGAGCCAATGAATCCTTTTTTGTCTCGTAATCAATTCTTTTCAATAATCGAAAAACACAATTTAATCTCTAAAATATCACAATTGTCAATGAATTTGATCTCTTAATTTGAATTTTTTGTACTTTTCAATCTTTTTTATTGTATTTTTTGAACTTTGAAATTGTTCTGAATCTATATTTTTGAATAATTACAATATTTTAGAGATTGAGTGGTATATTTCAATATTCAAGAAATTGATTCATTACAATTTCAAAAATAAAAAAAAAATAGGTTTTCTTAAATATCTAAGGAAAATTGTTAAATAAACCAAACGGTAATTTTAATGAAAAGTGTCAATTATTAATTAAACCAAAAAAAAAATTTAAGTTGTAGTTCTTATTATTTAAAATTTCCATATATATATATATTTATTTAGAACTAAGTAAGATAGTCAATAATGATATGAAAATATAGTACTAAAGTTTTAAAACTTCAATATTGATCATGTTAGTATTGATATTACTATATAATGAATTAATATTGTATTTATTTCTTTCACAAGAGTTTTTAAAAATAATACCATTACATAATTAATTACTAAAGACTAAATTTTAATGATTTACTAAGTATAGGAAGTTAGGAACTAATATTTCATTTAAAAAAGAAAACTGTATAGATTAAATTTAAAACTTAAATAAAATCAAAGACCGAAAGATTATATTTCCCTTGATATTAATCATGATAAGTTAATAGAAAGCAACTTGTTGCAATTTTGGTCCCATAACTATGACAAAGGTTTTATTTTGGTCCCATAACTTTTTTTGTTGCAATTTTGGTCCCATAACTTCTCAAAAGGTTCCACCGTTAGTCCTTTGGTGAATTCCATCCATATTTAGCCGTTAAGTATGACGTGGCATAGTGACTAGGATCATGATGTGACAAAATAAGATGAAATGAACTGAAATAGGATCTATATGCCACATATTAAAACTTATCTATACCCAACCACAATATATAAAAAGAGTGGTACTTCCTCTTCCTCGTCAGCCCAACGGGACTTCTTCTTTCTCGTTCCGCTTCCCGATTTTCCGTCGCCGCCGCTTTGGTCGTTCGACTTTGGCTGAGGATCCCATCGACTTTGTCGGTGCCTTCTGCTTGAAGTCTCTTCTTCCCCACCAGATTGGTCCCTGTCAGTACCACTCTTTGTATATATGGTGGTTGGGCATAGATAAGTTTTAATATGTTGCATATAGTTCCTATTTCAGTCCACTTTATCTTATTTTGCCACATCATGATCCTAGTTACTATGCCACGTTATACTTAACGGCTAAATATGGATGGAATTCACCAAGGGACTAACGGTGGAACCTTTTGAGAAGTTATGGGACCAAAATTGCAACAAAAAATGTTATGGGACTAAAATGAAACCTCTGTCATAGTTATGAGACCAAAATTGCAACAAAAAAAGTTATGGGACCAAAATGAAACCTTTGTCATAGTTATGGGACCAAAAGTGCACTTAAGCCAATTTTAGAATTTTGATGAATGAGAATGTAAAAGTTTTATTTTGAAACCTGTGAGAATCTCCCATATTTGAACATGACCCAAGAATTTCTTCAGTTGTGTTGACTTCTGAGAAGGGTCGTTTCTTTGTCTGGTTTGCAGCAATAATCTTGGTTAACTTGAAACTGTTTGGCGAGGGTGAGTTTTATAATAGTTCTTGATCGTTTCTGTCATTTCAAACCCAAATTTCTTATAAAAGTTTATGGCAACTTCATTATTTGTATTTACGTGCAAGTAAATCTCAGACACGTTTTCCTTGGAGCAATGATCAAGAACATGATTCATAAGCCTCGTTACTGCGTAAACAGATTTTAGAACAAAAAAAAAAGATGGCCAAATGCCCAACTGTATATTTGAATGTTTTTGTATAAATTAGAGAAGCTATATATATGCACCAAATTAATACAGCAACTTATCACTTATGGAAACAGTTAATTTGTTGGGAAAAATGCAAATACCCTTACTTTATTATTCACTTATGAGATTTTCATCAACTTCGCTGTTAAAAATTTCAAATCAGACTCTATCATTTGTAATGTAAATTGTACAACACTCCCATATTTGTTTGAAAATAAAACATTTCTAATGGCAAAGTCTATATATAGTGTCATGCATCTATAATTCTACATCAATGGTTTTTCGTTTTTAAAGTTGAGAGAAAGGAGTATCTGCAAATAACTCAGTTGGAGAGAATTCTAACATTTTCAAATTCTATATGGGATACAAATGCAAATTTAATCTATATAGTTTTCTTTTTTTAAATGAAATATTAGTTCCTAACTTCCTATACTTAGTAAATCATTAAATCATTAAAATCTGATAAGAAAGCGAGCAAGAATCTATCTCCTATTCTGCTTGCATATCAGATTTTTCTCCTTTATCAAATCAGCCATCTCATCTTTCTTTATAAATGGATTCCAAGAAAATACGTTATGATTAGCTATCTAACAGTTGTTTTCGTGTTGAAACAAGATCATAAGATCTTCAGAAGCAACCATTGACAACATCCAAATTCAGGCAAAAAAAGAAAAACAGAGAAGAAGCTGAAAGAACAGCCATAATAACAGAGGAAGAAGGTCGATTTGAGCTTCAAATGGTAAAACAAAAACGAATTAACATGGCAACTCAAGAAAATCCATTAGCATTAGAAGTGAACTAGTGAAGTCAATATGGACACCGACAAGGACACGGGACACGACATGGACACCGACACATTGACACGCTAGATTCTTAAAATTATACGATACGACACGGCATATATTTATATATAAAAATAATTAAAAATCTATAAATTTTTACGAAAATGTAAAAATTACAATATCTATTCATAATATATGTTATGTGTGATATTATTTTCTATTGTTTGTCATGATAAAGTCACAAAAAATTAATTTTAAATTCTAAAACTTATGAATATGTGTCGTGTGGGTGTCGTCCATGCTTCATAGTTTGAAACACAACGAGAAATAGAATGTGATTATATATAATATGCTTAAGTGCACTTTTGGTCCGCTAACTTTCGCAAAGGTCTCAATTTGGTCTCCTAACTTTTGAAAACGTTTAACCATTGGTCCTAAGTGTACTTCCAATCATGAAAACGTCTCCCCCATAATGGTCCTTTTTTAATACATTTCACCCATATTAGCCACATTATCAGCCAACTCAGATTGCCAGATTAGCACTAACGACAGATAATGGAGGGAAAAAGCGCACTTAGGACGAACAATGAGACGTATTCAAAAGTTAAGGGATCAAAATTGCAAAAAAAAAGTTAGGGGACCAAATTGAGACCTTTGCAAAAGTTAGGGGACCAAAAGTGTACTTAAGCCCATATAATATGATAAAAGTTGCTTTCTCAGTCAAAGTGCACTTATGGGATCTTTTGCTCTCTTCTCAATTTGGTTCTATATCTTTTTTTGTTACACTTTTGATCTCATATACTTTGCTCAAGTCTCAATTTAGCCTCGTATCTTTTTATGTTACACTTTTGGTTTTATATCTTTTAGTTAGGTTGCAAAATTGGTCTCATATCTTTTGGTCATGTTGCAAAATTGGTCTCATATCTTTTGGTCATATTGTAGAATTGGGGTGTGTTTGGTTTTCCCTTTATCTCCATTTATCTCTCATTTATCTTTCAATACTCCTTTAATACCAGACTAACAGTAAAAAATCTTGTTTGTTTCACAGTTATCTTCCCCTCATTTATTTTTTTTTCCTTTATCTCTCCTTTATCTCCTCTTTATCTTTTCAAATTACTAACATATCCCTACTCAACTACCTATAATTACCTACTCTTTACTATAAAATAATAAAATACTTAAAGGACATATTTGTAAATTGTATATTAAAATAAATTTATTTATTATTCTTACAACTTTCTCTCTTCAGTCATCTTTTCTTATTATTTTTTTTCTTACACTCACATCTCTCTCTCCTCTCTCTCTCTCTCACACACACATACTCCACACACGCTCTAATTTGTGTGTGTGTATATATATAAAATATAATAATAAATAACATAATAATATATTTTATTTTATAAAAATATTATATTATATATAATTTATATTAATTTACTTAAAAAATAATTTTAGTCCTTGAAATTATACCAACTCAATAAATCAATACTTGAGTCATCAAAATATATAATTTTTGATATATTGGTATTTCTTCCTCTATTTTTTCAATTATATCAAAATTTAAAATAAATAATTCAGTCCATGTTATTTACATTTTGGTCTATGAGATAAAATATATAATCAAGACCCCAAAAAACGGTTCTATTTACATTTTGGGAATGTGCTAAGTGTGAATAACGGCTTTATTTTTTGTTGAACGTAGCAAGTTTTACCGTGTGACTGAGTGGCGTTTGAGCAACGNGGGGGGGGGGGGGGGGGGGGAATTCAAACCCCAATTATTCCTTACTTAGTTATAGTTTGATCCCTACTCTAACATACATATGAGTAATATTTTTTGTGGTGAAAAAAATAAAAATAAAAAAAAAACAAAATTCAAAATAGGAAAAAAATTATAATTCTCGAATCTCAAAACTTTACAGTTGGGTCACTCTTCCCGTATATGTATGGATAATATTTTTTGTACTGTACACTATTAAGAAAAAATGTATAATTTATATAAAAAAATATATAGATATTGGTCCCTCTTTCAGTTTGTATATGGGTAATATTTTTGGTTCTGCAACTACTGAAGAACAAAATTTATAAAAATACATAATTATACCCCAGAAAATATTCATTTTGGTCCCTCCTCTATTATATACATGGGTAATATTTTTTGTAGTATCAAAATTTTAAAATAAAATTAAAGACAGTAAACAAAAAAAATATATAATCTAGTTCCAAAAAATTTACAATTCAGTACTCAAAAATTACATTTTGATCCCACATTCACACCTCCATCCTGCTTTACCATACAACTTCAAAAATCTCCTTTATTAACTTCTCCTTTAGCACAAATTTTGAGGCAATGATTACACCATACCACTTTATTAACACCAAAATAAGACTCATTTATCCTCTTTTATTTTTATCATTTTTACCCCTATACAACTTTAAAATACCAATACAATTATTTCAACCCACTACAATCATTACATACCCTTTAAAATAATTTCACATCATAATTCCTCCTTTATCTCTCATTTTCCTAAATATCATTTACTAAAAACCTCCTTTATAACACAAATCCTTTACCTCTTCTTTATTACCTTCCCTTCCTTTATCAACCTTTAACTTATCACCCCATCCAAACGCACCCTAAAAGAAGGAATATATAGTACAAGGAAACTATCATACTCATTAAACTTGACATCTCTTGAAATATATGATTGCCCTTCGGAAGTAAGACAATTGTAACCTTTATGTTGAAAATTGTAGCAAAAAAAAAAAGGCATTTTTCTAATTTATATGTAAGTTTGTGATTATTATATGGCCTTAGAAGTGGGAAACAAGAGCATCCAAAAACCTTTCGGAAAGAATAATCTTGTTGACTATGAAATAGAGTTTGAAATAGGATTATATATCATCTTTCAAATGCTTTAGCAAGACGAGTTGGGCACAACTCTATAATCTGGTAATGTTTTAATTTCTTTACGCAGTACCATTTTGTTGGTGAGTAAGTGGACAAGAGAGTGTATGAGAAATGCCATTGGCTTTAAGAAAAGAAGTGATAGATCTAAATTCATCTCTCTAATCAGACTGTATCATCAAGAGTGTTTAATTGGAGTAGCAGCTACTGCACCAATTGGTAAAATAGAGGAAGCATTAGAGGTGTATCCTTTAAAATGATTGACTTGATGGATGAGGATATTGAGATTCATTATTCATCACAATGAAATGATGGATAAGTAAAATAAGGAAGCTAATTATGGTAAAAGGAAATTTTAAACAACTCAATCCTCGATCTTTGATAATAAAAGAAAGGTTAAACGGTCATTTTGGTCATAAATATATGCCCTAATATTCATTTTGGTCCATTAAGTTTCAAAATGTTCAAATTGGTCTTAAATGTTGGCAAAATGTTTCATTTTGGTTTTAAATTATTGAATCTAGCTTGTTTCAAGTTCAAGCTTGACGCGTTTAGAGCTACGTATTGTCTTCAAAGAATACTTTCTCTATTCAGTTGGGGCTGTCAACAAACAAGGTCAAATTGCCCATTAAGTAGACCGCTTGTTTCATGGTCAAACAAGCAAGTTGATCATATCTCTTATTTCAAATTCGAATACAATGAATGCAGAGCTACGAGCTTAATTCTCTTAACAAGTCATTTGAACTTGAAATGAGAGATAAGAGAAATATGACCAAATTTAATAGTTTGGAATCAAAATGAAACATTTTACCAACATTTAGGACTAATTTGAACATTTTAAAATATAATTGACTAAAATAAAAATTAGGGCATACATTTAGGACCAAAATGGTCCTTTGACCTAAAAGAATTATTAATTTCTCAACCCCCACAAAGAGTAGATTGACAAAGAAAAAAAACACAATGGATCAAGGCAGTGCTGTTTTCTATAAACTATTTTTATTTGATTAAAAGAAGCAAATACATGCATGGATGGAGGTAGTGACTCATCATAACAGTAAAATTAATGAAATTACATCACAAATCAAACAAAAAACATAAAGAAACTGGTAATGAAACAAACCAACGATACATAGAAGGAAATTAAACAACTTTAACACAATTTTGTAATTTTATTGTTTACACATGATGTGAAAACTATGCTTTCATTATATTCTTCTTTCTTCTATTGTGAAGTCTTAGCTTCTTCCATTTCATCCATCGCTTTCTTTATATGCTCACACTCGTAGATCCTGTCAAAACACATTTGTATATATACTCATTATTAGTCCATGTCATATATAGCCATTAGGCCCCCCAACAAAATCTAACAACAAAAACGGATTTTTATTAAATATATAAAACCATACGTATTTATTGTAAACAAAAGAAGACATTTTTTTTTCATTGAATATACCTTCTAATCTCTAAGAAACATGTATTTATCTTTTTTTTGTCCTATTGTCCGAGTAACAATAAAGGCTATAATGAGAAATGTATCGAAATCTCAAAGAATATAATAAACATAATCCCATACAAGTGAAGGGAAGACAATGGGAAAACTATACCATCATCTTGAGTCATGTGTAGAATTGAAAGTGAATGAAAAACTATAGAGGAAAGTAAACTAATAATTCGGTCCCTGAAAGATTATCGAGTTGACAACTTAGTTCTTGAAAGATTAAAATACATATTTTAATCCTTGAAAGATTCAACTTTTATATTCTTTATTAGTTGTTGAAAGAACCAAATGTACAATATACTCTTTAGTTTATAAAAATGACTAAACAATATAATGTTTTGATTTTTCAGAAACTAAATTAATAAATTATTTTTTCAATCTTTCAGAGACTAATGAGTTGTCAAGTCAATAATCTTTTAAGGACCGAGTTATTAATTTACTCAAAACTATATGTACTAGCTAGCTAGGTGCTTAGTGCTTACCATGTAGTGAGGAGCCTAGTGGTGATGAGGAGGGGGTGGTGGAGAAGCATGGCCATAGGGCTTGTGAGGAGGAGGAGGAGGAGAGTGGTATACGGGATGGTGAGGAGGGTACTTGTGAACGGGTGGTGGTGGAGAGTGGTGCACCGAATAGTGAGGTGGTGGTGAGTGATGGTACTCTGGGTGATGGCGATGGTGGTGGTGGTGGTGATGATGATCATGATCCTTAGGGTACTCGGGATGATCTGGGGCCTGAGGCGGCGAAGAGTGGTGGTAGTAAGGCTTCTTGTGTGGAGGAGGAGGAGGTGGTGAGGAGTGGTGGTAGGTGTCTGCAAAGGTTAGAGAGAGGAATAATGCCAAGACAAGAGTAGTGAGAGTGGCAGAAGCCATTATAGAAGAACCCATCTTAGAGTAGTGAGACTGATTGAGTATGCTTATGTTGAAGCTAATGCCACCCTTTATATAGTTTCTTTCATCACCCATTGGGCAATTTAATTAACACCAGCTCATATATCACCATTGGTAATTAATTATAGAGTCGACTAATAATTTAATTTTTAAAAAATTAATCTCTAAAAGATTAAAATATACTATTAGTCCCTAAAAGATTAAAATAGTATACTTTTTAATTTTTTAAAAATTAAAACAATATATTATTTAGTTTATAAAAAGGATTAATAAACATATTGTTTTAATTTTTTAAGAACTAGATTATATATTTTAATTTTTCAAAGACAAATAAGTTTTTAAATTGATAACCTTTCATAGATTGAATATTAATTTATTTGACCATTATATATATGCTTTTGTGAAATTCTAGAAACCATTTTAATAAATTTTGGAGTAATAATTTGATACCTAGTGAATCATAGGATGGAAGCTGCAGGCAAGCTAATCAGGAATTAAAGTAAACAGTCATGTTGATATCGTCCTTGTTTTATTTTTTCTTGGCATTAAATAGCTAGCACACATTAATAAGGGTTTGCTGCAATGATATGCGGCAATGCAAATTGAGGAATTTAGGTTTAAGTTTTATTTATTTATTTTTTTTGTAATGGACAAAATTAAGTTTAAGTTTTAGAATCAATATTATTATGAGAATTTGGCTTAAATAAAATTATTATTCTTCATCTAAACCATTACATGAACTGATGAGGAAAATTTATGATTATACAAAAAATTAAAAGTAAAAGCTAGCACACGGTTTTCCTTTTTTTTTTAGTTGATACTAAAATGGCAGTTAAATGTATTGGATGAGGTTCAGTCCAAAAAAAAAAATTGTATTGGTTGGATTAACCAATAAGTAAAAGGATAAAACTTACATCAAGTTCTCTACATTCTTGCTATCAAGTTTCATCAATCATAAGTCTTGATTACATTCTCTCTCTTCAATGATTGGTCATGTAAAAAGTGATGTTTAATATTCTCTCTCTATCATGATTGGTCATATATAAAATTTTTGTCACGTGTCAAATATTGATTGGAAAACTTGATAGCAAAGATGTAGGATTTGCCCTAATTAAAACTTGAAATATCCAAAGATGGTCTTTATTAAAATTAAACTTTCCTAATCTTTAATTTCTCTCTTTTCTGCCACGTTCTACTTCTACGACATGTCAACTTTTGTGAATATTTTGGCATCCGAAGTACTTAAAAAAACTCTATTGATTCGTTTTTCAAAGCTCAGTACTAGCCACTACTACTAGCCTCTCTCGTGATCTTAAAAATGATTTTTATTAGTTACGAAGAGCTAGAGTTGACTTTACATTTCTCAATTATTGAAATATCACTTCAAAGATTAGGACTTTAATAAGCTAGAGTTAACTACTATAAGTTAAAACTTAGCTTACATAAATCTCAATATTTTAAGTTAAAACTAAATTGAGAAATATCATTTCTCAATTATTTTTAAACTAAGCTAAGTTATTCAAAGATTTATAGTAGTTAAAACTTAGCTTACATAAATCTCAATATTTTTAAAGTCCATTAGCTGTCCCTCGTAACGTATTAACATCACCAGTAGTGGCTTTGGTTTCAAATAACGCCGGGCTGCATGCATATATGCACTTGAGAACTTGGTGGGTTGTTTCAAATAAATATTGTATTCTAATGTTAATTATAAATTAAAGCAATTATTTAGTTGCTAAGGATTATTGATTTGTTGATTTAATAGTAAATAAATTATTGTGATCGATCTATATTGATTAGTAAAAAATTGTGGTATTTATATATATATATATACTAGGGGCTTTGCGTGCCCGTTATGGGACCAAATCGTTGATTCAATAAAAAAAGAGTGACCAAATAGTAAATTTCCTCTTATTTTGATAGTTATGGGATGCAAATTTTGTGGGATCATGAATGTAGTGGATTATGAGATGATTGTGGGTTGATAACTTCTCATCATCATATACCACATTGAGTGGGTTTGCAAAATACAATTATTTTTTATTTATTTAATTTATCAAATTATATTAAATTAAAACTATAATATAAATGATCCACCACCAAAAATTTACTCAGCCATATAATATAGTATAAATATAGATATAATAGCTTACATAAATCTAATATTTTTAAAGTCCATGAGCCGTCCCTCGTAACGTATTAACATCACCAGTAGTGGCTTTGGTTTCAAATAACGCCGGGCTGCATGCATATATATGATGGAGATTGTGCCCTAGGGCCAATCATTTTATTTATGTGTT
>QANZ01045683.1:0-39570 GCA_003254925.1 Chamaecrista fasciculata | reverse complement strand
TACTATACACTATTGAGAAAAAATGTATAATTCATATAAAAAAATATACAAATTGGTCCGTCATTCAATATAAATATGGCTAATATTTTTGGTTCTACAACTACTGAATAACAAAATTTAGAAAAATACATAATTCATACCCCAGAAAATATACATTTTGGTCCCTTCTATATCATATACATGGGTAATATTTTTTGTAGTATCAAAATTTTAAAATAAAATTAAAAGAAAGTAAACAGGAATAAATATAATCTAGTCCCCAAAATTTTACAATTCACTACTCAAAAATTACATTTTGGTCCCACATTCACACCTCCATCCTCCTTTATCTTACCACTCCAGAAATCTCCTTTATTAACTTCCTCCTTTAGCACAAATTTCGAGGCAATCATTACTCATACCACTTTTTTAACACCAAAACCAAAAAAAAATAACCACTCCTTTATCCTCCTTTATTTTTACCATTTTTAACCCTATACAACTTTAAAATACCAATACAATTATTTCAACCCACCACAATCATTACATACCCTTTAAAATAATTTCATATCATAATTCCTCCTTTATCTCTCATTTTCCCAAACACAATTTACTAAAAGGATAAAACTTACATCAAGTTCCCTACATCCTTGCTATCAAGTTCTATTAATCATAAGTCTTGATTACATTCTCTCTCTTTAATTATTGGTCATGTAAAAAGTGGTGTTTAATATTCTCTCTATCATGATTGGTCATATATAAAATTTTTGCCATGTGTCAAATGTTGATTGAAGAACTTGATAGCAAGGATGTATGGAACTTGATGTAAGTTTTGCCCTTACTAAAAACCTCTTTTATAACACAAATTCTTTACCTCTCCTTTATTACCTCCCCCATTCCTTTATCCTCCTTTAACTTAACTTTTGAATCCAAACGCACCCTAAGTATTGGAGTACATCCGATTAAACATACAATAACCATAGTGAATTTACAAATTCTTTCTACTTTTATTTTTCTTTCAATTAGCCTTAAATTGAATTTGCAAATAAGGCTGTACTTGTTTTTCGTTTGGATGCTGAGTTAGCAAGGCCGCTATGAGTATTTTGTATGAATTCTTATGAATTTATTTAGAGTGATAAACACAAACACTTAATTGCTTGAAGTTATAATTGATTTTCAAGGTTATCATTTCCATGCTTTTCTCTTTCACTGTTTCTTTTATTCTCAATAATTGAAGTTATAATTGATTATCAAGGTTATCCTCAATAATTCCAAGATATATATGACCTCCCTTTCTTATTATTTATTCAAGGTTTTTGGTTGTGTTTATTGACAAAAAGGGAGGTCATATATATCTTGGAATTATTGAGGATATACAAGTTCGAAGAATATATTGTGCTTGATATCCTTCTCACAGAAATTGATAACATTGTAATTTTTAAAATTATTTCATTTGTTATTTTCTTTTGTTTTGCCTAAAATAGAGTTGGTAACCTTTTATTTGTAATAGTGGGTTAAAAACTTAATATTGAAGTAAAGTGATTTTTGGCAATTTTTTTTTTTACAAATTGGAATTGGTTGACTCGCGAGCTTACTCAACCCAACTCTATTATTTGGTTTGAGTTAAAATAATTTTGTTTTTTCAAAACCCAACTCAAATCGACCCAATCTTAAGAAAATCTCAGCCCAACCGAACGCATCCCATGAGCACACTTATACACAATGCTCAAAGAGTAGGTAGTGCAGGGGACGTGGGTCGTGACACAAGCCAGTGGCTCAAGGCAAATCTTAAGTTTTACATTGAGTAATTTTGCTTTCTGAACTCTTTCATTCTTATGAAAGTGCTTTCTCACCATTTTTATTTCTTGAACTCATGACTCATGATATTCATGAGGAGGGAGCTACCAATTTGAGAACCCTTGCTAGTACTATTTTTTTTCTCTCTCGGAGGTCTTCTTATGTGTCAAGTTGTAGACATTATATTTATCTCTCATAGATAAATATCATACGTCTTATGGATAAAAACACCACTAAAAATGTTTAGGTCAGTAGCTTCCACATATTCTATTTTATTTCCTAAATGTATATGTTGATTATATTTCAGTCATCGAGTCAAGTCTTGGACTCCGAATTCCAACATTATATGATTAAAACTTTTTAATAAAATAGACAATTAAAATTTAGCAACACAATTTTCTCTAAATTGCTAACATAATAAACAAAAATAATAATTAGACTTATCTAATATTATCTAGTTAGCATTCAAATAAATAAAATTGCATAAAACTATTGAACTTTTATTTTCCAAATTCATGTAAAATTTATTAGTTATTTTAAAAATTATAAAACCTAGTGTTAACTTTAATTTCTAGAAGACAAATAATTTTTGTTTAAAAAAAACATAAAATTTTGCATTTCAATGAATTTAAATAATATTTATTTTTTTAAAAAATTAATATATCATAAATTTTTTAATCAATATATTTATTAGACATAAAATAAATTTAATCATTATTTATGTTTGTTACATTAATTTTTACAAGATAATTTTTTATCACTAATTTAACAGTATATTATTTTTTATCCTGAATTTAACAGTAGATTGTTTATTATAAACAAAATGAAAATATATAAACTCAATTAAAAATTGATGTAAATTGTAGGTGAAAAAAGATTAATTAAACCCAAATAGTTTTGTTTGGGCCAAAAAGAAACATAGGCCCAATTATTTGTTGTAAGGCTCATTTCGAATTCGATAAGCTCGCTTGCGTCGCCGATTCGGACATTGCTCTCTCTGTGACTCTTCTGTTTCTTCCCTAAGCTCAGCTTTTTGTCGTAAGGATTATTGGTAAAGCTGTATTCAAAGCTGAAGCTTTACTTTGATACTCTTTCTTCAAAAACTAGTTTCACTCTGAGCTGAAGCATGCACCTTTTCGCCAAACAAACAGCGTCTTAGTTTACTTCATTAGGTTATTGATCTAACTGGAAAAGGGGGATGGCGTATTGGCGCCAAATCGGGCAATCTAAGTTGAAACTCTTGTGCACCCAATTCAGAAGATGTTACATTCAGCTTCCGAACGCGTCTTTGTCTAATTCCATCACTTCACATCGGAAACCCCCGGGATTAGAGACTCCATATTGGGTGTTTCAGAAGAGACCCACTGATATTTTCCATAACGTGAGGTTTTTCGCTGCCCCATTTCAGGTATGTTTGTATGATTAATTTCTTGGGGTGGTATCTTTTTGTAGCTCTAATTTGTGTATGAAGTGAGTGAATTGATTATGGATTTTATCAGTGATGATGTTTGTGTTAGCCATTCATGGTTTTGGATGGTACTTCATAAATCCTGATGTTGCATTATTGGTTTTCAGGCTAAGACAAAGACGGAAGAGAAGGATAACGGTGAGCCGCGATTAAATGACGAAATCACAGCTCAGTTCATCAGGCTTGTGCTGGATGATGGTAAATATATTACTCATTCTAATAAGAGCTAGTTCAAATTGTTTATTACCTTAGTATGGCATTGCTTTCTTAAGTCTTAATAGTTAGTAACTCCACTAAGAGTGTTTGTAATTCAGTTGGTAACCAAATATCAACTTATTAGAAGGCAAGTGTGTCAATATTGGCTTTTTTAAATGCTGATTTGGAGCAGGGGAATGCAAGTGAAACTATATACTAGGATCAATCATCTTATATTGAAAGGGGTCAAAGTGCTAAACCTGTAGATTGCTGTTTAAAAAATTTGACCGAGCGCCAAGTTACCTGCCATATTTTCTTGGTAATAAGATATATCCACCCATCGCTTCTAGTTGCTTTCACTTACTTGCCTTTAAACAGTTGTAACTAAGCCTGACAAGATTATGATCTGGAGCAATGCATGATTTCTTAGGAAGTTATGATTAAGCTACCTAAGAATTTACTGAAATACTTATGTATATATGGTAAAAGATAGATGGCTGTGGACAAGGAGGGTAGACATCGATTGCTTTGTTTTAATTGACATGTGGAACGGGGAAAATAGGTTTTTTTGGTGTATTTTGTGGACATGTAAATTTGCAAGTAAGTTTTGTTTGAACTTTGAATCTCCTGTTAAATTTATGTGATCATGCAGGAAATCATTCAGTAATATCAAGGACTGAAGCTCTACAGCGTGCCAGGCAGCTCAATCTTGATTTAGTTGAGGTAAATTTTATAGGAATTTTGCTTTGTTATCTGAGAATTATTACTTGCTAAATTAAGGTTCTGAATAGGTAACATCATTATAAATAAAATATTTTAGTTTACTGAAGAATTTATTGATTTTGCTATTTTTGTGGGATTTTGAATGATTGTGAGGGATAGAAGACTCTGAGACTTGGCTATATAGTGGCCACCCCACCTCAACGGGCGCAATTCATTTTAATTTTCTTTTTGATAATCTGAAATCTGAAGCATTAAGTTTATCTCAACAGATAAGAATTCTGATAATGGACTTAGCTAATTAATAATTTTTTTGTGGCAATTATATAACAAAGATATGTACTGAAATCCATCATAAGGACCTTCCTAATTTGATAATGTCATTCAGGTTCAGAAAAGTGGAAAACCGCCTGTCTGTAAAATTATGGATTACAACAAGGAAAAGTACATACTACAAGAAAAGGAAAAGGAGCGTGCTAAAATCAAGGTGCAGTATGAATTGATTTTTTTTTTTTTTGCCTCCAAACTCCTTGTGAAGTTTACATATAATCAATGTTCAGCTACTCTTGCCTGGTCCCTGTAATTTGTTTGTGATGCATGCCAACATATGAATTTCTAGTAGCCAACCAGCGGTGCAGTATATGAAATGTTATATCTGGATGCTTGTGCAATGTTTATGCTAAAAATGTTGGTAATATTGACTCTGAGTAGATAAAAGTGATTAAGAAAATAGGTGGGGTTCCTTCTCATTTCTGCATAAGAGGATAATAAGAGGTTTAGAGTAGTTTTGAGTCCGAGGATTCTATTCCTTGCGTTTCATGCAGAATAGCATCCTTCACAATTAACATGCATCCTTTTTTGTCTTTTTCAAGCCAAGAATGATTTGCTAAGCATATTTTAAATAATAGATGATTGGGTGCCATTGACAGATTAAGGCACTATATACATGCAACTTTAAGAGAACTTGTTGCTATTTAGTGCACCTGTTGGCCATTGTATTTGACTGTTATAATTAGAGAACTTTTTCCCTGGCATGGGACATAAACCATGAATCTGATGCCCTTTTCTTATTAGTTCAAAGGATGATTGGTGTGTGTCAGGTATTCTTGGAGCGGGATGGTTGAAAAGCTGTGTTTTACACTGATAGCCTGCTGTTTCAACTTTCAAGTGTCTTGGAACTGAACCATTACACTTTCTTGTTACTGGGATTTAAAAATATGGCTCACGTGTGTGTATGTGTGTGTTTGTCTTATGTATATATGCATGTTGTCCTTAGTCAGTTCTCTATTACTTGCTTGCAGTCTGAGACGAGTTTGAGAAAGGGGCCTGGTAAGGAAGTGCGCTTTTCTGCAAAAACTGTAAGTTCTTTCTCTACATTCCTTTCCTTTAATACACATATCCTCCAGATATTTTAGGACACTGACTTCCTTCATTTCAATTTCAAAATGATATACTGCTAATTTACTCCTGTAGAATATTGTTTGGTAGGTATCACCCTTTGTTTGGCTAAGCTTCAAGAAAAAAGCTGCTTATTGTTTTTTAAGGTGTTGGCTAAGCTTCAGGAAAAAAAAGTTGCATCTGAGTGGTAGCATGAGTAATTTTTCAGTTGTGGGCAGGAAGCGAAAAAATGAAGTTTCTTCTTTGGAGCAAAAGAGCAAAAGATTATTATTATTATTGTTTGAAAACTTTCATATTTCAACTAAAATCATTAAGTACCACTTAACTTTTTGTCACAAACACGTACCCTCATTCAAATCCATACATGCCCCTTTTAGTCATTTGACCCTTAAAGACTCCTATTTTATTTCAAATTATAATTTCCGGACATGATAATGTTGGTAGAAGTGCTTAACAAAATGCTTTTTCCAAATACAAATAACTTCTTTCTCATAATACTTCTTATAAAACTTATTGTAAATAAAAGTTCTTTCAAAATTAGCAGGAATCTATAGCAATTCTAAATTGACATTTAGTTGTGGGATTTATGGCTGAAATGGGCTCTAGTAGTCACATCTAGAAGCATTGGCCAGTCCTGCATTTGCTTTGGTAAACTTTTCAGGACACAAAAATGACATGGAAATGAATATGATAGAACCCCTGTGATGTATTATAGAATATGAACAAATAAAGGTACCTGGATATGCCCAAGGTACTGATACAGGGGAAGAAAACAGCAAAATAAGCACACCAAAGCTGGCATTCGAGAGGCCAGTACTCTCCACAAAACCCTACCAATTCCCCACCTCAAAACATCATCTCTCCTATTCAAATATCCCCTACCGTACACAGACAGTTATGCCACATCAGCAACCTCATTTCTCTCTTTGTATGTTTCTCCAGTACCCCATTGCCTAAGGACCTGGATCCTCTGCATTTTGTTCTCTGTAGTTTTGGTGCATTTAGAGAGATAAAGGAAGAGGTGGAGAGATAAAGTATGGTATTTATTATTTTTGAGGCCCACACTTTTTCTCTCTAGCTCTTCTTTTATCTCTCTAAGATGCACAGAAAATGCAGAGGACCCACTTCCATTTCCTAGTGGACTCTTGACCCTTGATTCTAAGCCCATCAGTCCCAGTTACAGCCACTTTGAGCTGCTCTTTACCTTTCTTTGCTCTTTACTTATAAGTATGCAGAACTGGGGGTCCATCAGAATAAATGCTGGTTCAGTACTTAGTGAAGTATTGTTTGGTTCACAGGATACAGCACTGTAGCTACAACCCTAGTCCTCTTTTTTGCATAGTTTCACTTCATAACCTAAACCACATCAGTGCCTGACTTACAAAATGGGGCACCGGGAGATTCTTGAAATAAACACTGACCTGGATGAGGCAAGTTTAGGGAAGCAGTCAGTCAGGCTTCAATTTGTCGTGAAAGATTTTTTTTTTAGAAAAAATTATTTAGTTTATTTCTTCAAAAGAAGTCTTTTGTTCCAAAAAAGAAGTAGCAATTGTGGTGATCATGGTTGTTAAACACTTAAACTCGGGAGTTTAAGTAAACTCGGAAAGGAGTTTATGAGTTCACCTAAGTAAAAAAAAAATGATATAGTTATGGCTTATGCCTTATGGCTTTAAATTAATGTTAGTTGAATATTAGAATACATACTGCTCCTGCAAAAAATGAAAAAATAAAATTTATCCATGAAGGATTAAAATAAAATTATAGGTCTATATTCCTCCAATGTATATAATATTTTACTTTTTAATCACCTAATTTTAATTATTTTGATGGTTCTAAATGGTAAAATCCTTAACTCAATTTTTGGATATAATAATACGACCATATTCATTGAATTAGACCCACTGCATCATTTGATTTTAAGAGTTAGCAATCGAGTTTGACCATTTTTGAGTTTTAGATCAAGTTAACCAGTTACTGAGGTGTGAACTCATAAACTCAGTATGAGTTTACAAGTTAGCAAGCGAGTATGACAACCTTGATGGTGATAACAACAGAATGAATGCTAGATTGCTAGGTTTGTCACATTTGCATTTACCAAGAACTACAAGATGTTGTGCATATTATCTTTCCCCTCAGTCAATTGCTGGTTAATCTTCTTGTATTCTGATTCTGAGTGTCTGCCATGTGTTATTTACTGAACTCAGAAAAAGGAGCTTTCATGTTTTGATAATTTTATTTTTTATGTTTTCAGGAATTGAAAGACCTGAAGATGAAAGCGGATATGATTTTAAAATTTATGGACAAGGGTTACCGAGTAAAGGTATTTATTTAGTTATTTTCTTTAACAACAGATATTCATCCATCGTGTCATTAAATTATATTGATGTGCGGTTGGTGGTTGGTGGTCTTCCTTTCATCGATGGTTATACAAACAGTGCAAGGCAACAGGAACTGAAAAGCAGGACTTGAAAGGAACATTATCTCGCCTTTCTTCTCTGGTATGAAGGTCACCTACTTTATTCTGGGATTTCCTGTCTGAACTTTGACTGCAAGACTTTTCCTTTATCTTATTTCCTGTTTCTCTCTATCTTTCCATTCTATATTAAAACAGTTATTTGCAGATAGAAGATGTGTCTGTTTTGGAAAGTGGACCGCATATAGGAAGAAAAGAAGCCTATATGACAGTTAGGCATATAAAATATGGGCTACCAAAGAAAGGTGCTGGGAAAAAGTTGCAAGATGCTATCCACACGTCCGTTGTTAAGGATGGAGAGGCTAGTGACTCTAATGAAGAAGATCAGAATCAAAGTTCTGCTGAATTGGATGAAGAGGTGGTTACTCACGGTGACAAGCATACGCCACCTTGGATGGGAGGGTAAAATAAAATACCAGAATAATGCTCATTCTATTTTTGATCTTGATGATTTCAACCAAATATTTATCTTTAATTATGATGTCAACAGGGGCACATCTGCTGATCATCAAACAAATGCTGTACCAATTGGTGATTCAGGTCTTCGTCCTACGAGTGAGAATAGGTACAAGCGAAATAATCCCCCATCTATCGCACAAGAGCCTTCTGCGGTGACCGAGAATAGGTACAAGCGAAATAATTCCCCATCTATCACACGAGAGCCTTCTGCTGTGACCGAGAATAGGTACAAGCGAAATAATTCCCCATCTATCACACAAGAGCCTTCTACGGTGACCGAGAATAGGTACAAGCGTAATAATAATTCCCCATCTATCGCACCAGAGCATTATGCTGTGGCAGGGAATAGATACAGGCAAACTGATTCTGTGAGTAGGAATAATTTCCCGCCTACAGCCCGAGAGGCTCCTGTTATGACTGAGCCTAGAATCAGGTTCCAGCAAACAACATCGCAGGATAATACTGGTCTGAATGAAAGAGGATCCAGAACAGGAGATTCTTTTAAACCAATGCCCTCAGTTTTCAATCAGAAGAGCCAGGCCACACCAAATAGGGATGTTAATTCTGTATCGAGAAACTCAGTGCCTCCCCTCGAAGATATCCCCAAGGGTGGCCTATCTCGTCCTAGTTCTCCCAATGCCCCAAGATCTAGTTTTGGTATTTTTAGTGCTAATAAAGGCCTTGATACATCAGATGTAAGAGGGATGCATCAGAACAGAGAAGGGGTTTTGCATGACTCGTCTCAAAATTTCAATTCAGGTTCCTCGGAAAATTTGAGAAGAGGTGTTCAATAAAGAAGTATATGGCAGCTCTCAGTTTCAAAAATACGAAGGAGAGTAGGGTAAGAAAGACTGGCTTGGGGGGTGTTTCAGACTTTCAGTGAAGTGCTCAATGATAATCTCTCAAATAGGTTATTGAAATTCAACAAGACAGGATAGCTAATATACTATAAGGGTTTGATGTCTTCAGTGATATATTTATTGAAGGTTTTTTAATTTTGTTTTACTTCAGTGCTAGCAAGGAGTTTTTCTACTCCTTAAGATCTTGGGAGATAATCTCTAAGCAAAAAGTATGATATGCTTTGAGCTGCACAACTATGAAGATCCTTTCTTTTCTATTAACATATTTGACAGTGGAAAAGGGAGGAAATTCTTCTGTGATATTCATTGTATTTTTGCCTATTATTTGCCAGCGTAGCAATGATGTTGGTCTCTTCGTTTGGCTTATATCATAAGAACTTGACTGTATAACTTAATAATCTGCTGTTATTAGCTGTTGGATACTAAATGCTGGTTTTTTTTTCTTTTTTTGTTGATTGTCCAGTTTCCAAAGCCTTATTTTGACTAGTTCAGATTCACTTAAGTTGTACATTTAAATGGTTTGAACTCGAGACTATGCTTAAGTGTAAGTCTTTTATCACTTGGACAATCTCTGATTAGTTATCGATATATTAATTTATAAGGTTGATCCAGTTCGTTTTCATACCATGGTTAAATTAATGTGTAATCTAGTCATTTTAATGATGGTTTCTGTTGAGCTTGATAGTAATCTAAAAGCAACCCATACTAAAGTTTACCGGTTTTGACTGGTTATTCAGTTACCTGCTCATGTTATTAATTTTTGGACTTGATTCTCGTTAAATGGTTCCAACGGGTTCGTGTAGTTTTGATTCAAGATAAAAGATAATCGATGGGGTGTTGATGTTTCATCGAAAAACACATTTTATTGATGATTTTGTTGGTGTTATTTGCTATATTTCTGTTGGTAAACTTGTTAATGTTGGATTTCTCTTTCCATTATTTTGTATCGCTTCTTCCCTTCTAATAAAAGTACTTATTTAATCACCAAAAAAAAAAAGTACTTATTTATCCTCAAAAAAAGAAAGTACTTATTTATATAATATTAAAGAAATTGGATATTAGGGTAGGTTTTGTATAATTTTTGTCAATGTTGGCTCTTGAAAACAATATTTGATGAGGAAAAGCAAATGATAACAAAACCTAAGCATCTTGAATTACATCATTGAATCAAGGAATGTTATTGAATTTCAAATTAAGGGTGTTGTCGTTGAAAATCGTTTACTTGAGAAGAAACAGAGTAGCAAAGAGCTAATAATGGAGTGTGTGGAACTATGTAAAGAGATCATAGAAGCAGTTCCAAGAGGAACCACTCAGAGCATTCAATTGTGATTATTCATTCGGCCCATAGTGAAATGGAAATGAATCCCCTAGAATTAAAATGTAAAAATTTGTGAAGTGCGTGAAGTATTGAGAGAGATAGAGTAGAGATAGAAAATGATATATATATATATAATGATTATATTAGTGGAGTTCACATATTCCGTCTCTCTACACTTCACACTATTAACAAAATTTCACACTTTAGAGGATCCACTTCCACAGGAAATTTGGATCTGGGATTTCCAAGACTTTGAAAGTTGTATATTGAATGATACAATTCCTGTTTAACGTTCCTACCCATCCCACAAGACACTACCAAATCTCACATCCTAAGAAAAAACAAGTAATGTGACAATAAGTAAATTAGAAATACAAGTTTTGCATCAGAAATTTCAACACTTCTTAAAGTTCACCCAGCTGAACTTAAACCGAATGACTTGACAATTGTGCTCACCCTATCTGCAAAAGTTCTGGAGGTTATCTTTTTTCCTGGCACATGAAATGGGTTGGACACTGCATCTACGTATGCAGTATGGAATCTCCTGAAAAACTGCAAGGTATAATCCGCTCAAAATTAACCAACACTAACATACATTTAACAGAACAATAGTCATGAGTCATAGGAAACGTTGAGGCAAATGATGATATAAAATCTCATGTAATTTTTATCCTTCTACAATGAAGAAAAATCATATGGATGACAACAGCAGCAAGGCATATTGGTTAGATAAAAATTGTTAAGTGGACCCTAGAAAATCATACAGAGATTCAACATGATGTCACTAATAAGTAAAACAGGAGCAGCAATTTCATCTTTGAAGAAAAGGACTATAGGAAAACATGGAAGGCTTACATGCATATGTGAAACAAATGTACTAACATTAATATTCAACAAGTTCAAGCAACTCTGGACGCATCTAAAATTACTCAATCACATGCACATGTAGATGATGTGGGCCAATATGGCTGTTGTGACTGAATTTTCATTTGAAGTACAATGACAGTAAGTTTAAACATGACTACCAATAGAAACATATTGCCACCATTTACTGCTCGTGTCAGGCAACACCACAGATAAAGAAAGGTCAGTATGTTTGAGCTGGATGAGTAGCCCTATCTATCAAACTTGATTGGTATCCAGCAGCTAAAGATATAATAGAGGAACAAAATTAACCACAAGACATCAATAATCACCCACTAGAAGAGCAGAACTAAGTCTTCTTTCTTTTGTTATGAGAGGAAGGGTAAGGTGAGATCACAAATGTGGGGATCAAAGTGGCATCAGCCCTGTACAACCTATCAGGATATATTCTAAACACAAATCTGTGGCGTCTATATCCTCAATAACATTGTTAAATGAATACTTAATTTACTTAATTAATTCATTTCTTTCCAATTACCATTCAAGGAGACAGGGAAACATGATATATTGATATGAATTATGCTATATACTTTCCGTGATATAATAATAAGGAAATGAAAGAAATAATCAATTTATACTCGTACTAAACTACTCACATTTCTTACATCTGCATCTCTAACATCCAGATCTGTTGTCACCAAGATAAACTTCACCTTTGTATTAGTCAGATAACCATAGCTGCAGATCGTGTTAAGGAAGAATAATCAAACAAAAAATACATCCATTTTTAGGAAATCAAACAAGACTTCTCCCAAGGACAGATTGCACAAGAAAGACACTCACACTTTGTAATTATCAGTAGGATAAAGCAAACCCAGAAACGTCTCATTCAGCATCGGTCCAGATTTTTTAGGATTGTTTACTGCCAAGAAAACACAAGCCGAGAGATAATACATAGTGGGGTAAAAGAGAAAAGCCACTTCAAAACAACTGCGGTATCATAATGCCAAAAAATGTGATCCAAACTTCTAAAGCTTAAAACAATAACCTAGCTAACTTGAAGGCATTGGATCCACAATGCCAGGAAAGAGATCACAAATCTCAAGCAATTATTAGAAACCCAAGTTCCCAAATCTAAGCAAGGTCAGCAAAATCAAAACATAATTAGCAAAATACGAATCAGTGCTTACTGACAGACCTCGCTCGTCGACTACATCGAGGGAGCAGTGGACGATATGATGGAGCTTGAGAGCATCATCGGCCTCAGTGAAGCTCTGAATATACAGCGGATTGTTCTACTCATCCATAGAAAAATTGTGATCTCGTTTAGATTATGAAAGAATAGGGTTAAGCTATGTTGGAGAATTTGCAGAGTGAGAATCTGGGGACGAAGAAAGAAGGTTGGAGGAATACCTGGTGACCTACGACGGCGACACAGACGATCATTTTCTCCGGCTTCACCACCTCACTGCGGAAGCCGATCACGGTCTCACTGGCTTCGCTCGTTGTCGATATTTATTTTTGGGCCAAAATCATAAGATATGAGAGGGGTTTGGACTTTGGACACAAATCAAGTTGGGTGATTTGGGTTTTCAAAGTAAATAAATAATACCCAAAGTTTGAAACCTTATCTTTTTGATTCGAGTAAACTACTAAATTGGTCCCTGGATTATTGGCTCGCTGACAGATTGGTCCCTGAATTTAGAAAATTGACAAATAGATCCCCGAATTTTTCTAACGAGTCAAATAGGTCCTCGAATTTTTCTAACGTTAGTCAAATAGGTCCTCGAATTTTTCTAACGTTAGTCAAATAGGTCCCCGAATAACATTCACAGAAGGACCTATTTGACAAATGTTAGAAAAATTCGGGGACCTATTTGACTCGTTAGAAAAATTCGGGGACCTATTTGTCAATTTCCTAAATTCGGGGACCAATCTAGCAGCGAGTCAATAATCCAGGGACCAATTTAGTAGTTTACTCTTTTTGATTCTATACAATCAAGCATGACATTTTATTTTGACATCGTGTGGTCGTGTCAGATACATATTGTGTCCGACGACACACGTACGACACCCACAAAACACATATTCATAAGTTTTAGAATAAAAAATTAACTTTTTGTGACTTTATTATAATAAACAATAGAAAATAATATCACATATGACACATATTATGAATAGATATTGTAATTTTTTAAATTTTCATCAAAACTTATGGATTTTTAATTATTTATATATATAAATATATGTCGTGTCGTGTCATATAATTTTAAGAATCTGGCATGTGAGTATTGTGTCCCGTGTCTGTGTCAGTGTCTATGCTTCATAGATCCTATATGTTTTTATGATGTTTAAAATTGTTTTAAAACCTACTTTCGATATGCAATTTGACCTCACTTGCTAGCGATTTTAATAGGGTAGAGAAAGACTTTTTCAAAAGTTAGCACATAGTTTTGAACTCGTCATATTTGGACTAAAAACGAGAAAGATATTACCAACTTCACTTGTTTGACTATGAAATAAGTTATCTACTTTTAGGACTCAATTTGATCTCGTTTGTAGATGGTCCTATAGTACTAACCAAAAGAAATTCGTAACTTTGGATTCATTGTATTTGAGCTTGAAATGAGAAAGATGTGAATGCATTCAATATTTTTTAGACCAATTTAAAACATTATAGAAATATGTAGGACCAATCTAAAATAAATGAAAAGTAGGAGACTAATTTGAAATCCACCCCATGTATAAGGGACCAATTTGAGACTTTGATCATAAATAATATACAAAAATCTTATCACATATTCAATTGATTTGCCGAAGAAAATTTTGTTGGGTGATATGGATGTTGTGATTTAAAAGGAGTTTTGTAAATTGAATTTGTGAGAAATTATTTTTGGTATATGAGAATTGTAATTTGTGGTATAAATATTTTGAGAGTAAATCATGTTTTGTAAAATCCTCAAATTGGTGTAAATGTATTCAAAAGGATTTTGCATGTTTCTATAATTTTTTTTTTTTGCAAAAATCTTGTTGGTACTCCCAACGTATGAGGTCATTTTCAGTTATACCCACAATGTTTGTTTTTTGTCAATTATACCCCCAACGTTTACATTTCATTCCATTATCCCCGGACTCCTAACTAATTAGAGAATAATCCATAATGTTTATCATCTTTAACAAACAGGTCCTTAGAAGCCATTAACAACCCTCCTTCTCTTACCCTAAAATATCACCACCACACTTCACCGTCGTAGTCCACTCTGTCCTCGTTTCCATCGACATGATCCTTCTCGTCGTCGTCCTCAACTTCTTGGTCTCCCCTAAATTACTTCTCAATTTCGATGACCACGACAACACTGCCACCAGAGATTGTGAAGTAACGCCAAGAGCTATAGCTATTGGTATTTCTGCTCGATTTCTCTGTATTCAAGGCTCACCGGCGAGTTTGTGTGTGGTTGTCAGAACTGTGCAAAACAGAGGGGAGAGATTTTTCAAGTTTCTCAATTGCAGGGACCAGTTGTTAAAGATGAAAAACATTCTGGATTGTTTTGTAATTAGTTAGGGACTCGTGTGAAGAATAAAATCTTGAGAGAATGAAGGATTTCTGAATAATGTAAACTTAGGGACCTTAAAACAAAAACAATGTCAGGTGGGGGGTATAATTGACTCAAATGTGAAACGTTGGGGGTATAATTAATAAAAAAAAGTTGGGGGTATAATTGAAAATAACCCCATACGTTGGGGGTACTAACCGAACTTTTGCTTCTTCTTTTTTTAAAAAAATTGGTCTTAAATTATTGAATGTGGTTATATCTCACTCATTTCAAGTTTAAATACGATGAATTAAGAACTACAAATTGCTTTTGACCAATATTTTCTTTATTCGGTTGGGACCGTCAACAAACGAGGTCAAATAACGTTTCGAAAGTAAACCATTTATTTCACGGTCAAACCAGCAAAGTTGGCCAAATTTCTCTTGCTTCAAGTCTAAATACGACAAGTTCACAATTATATATTAACTCTTGAAGAATTCTTTATCTGCCTAATTTAGACTGTTAACAAATAAGATCAAATTGCATCTCGAAAATAAGTTTACGACTATACTTTTAGGATTTTTCACTTTTAATCCCAATCCTAATTTGGCCATGCAACTTGAGCTCGTTTGCTAACTCTTTCAATCAAAGAAAGAAAGAAATCTTCATAAGTTAACTTATAGTTATGAAATCGTTGCATTCAAACTTGAAACGACATAAATGATATTTTATTAAATAGAGTTTATAAAAATATTTATGTTTGGTAAAATTGTAAAAGTGCTATAGCCTATAAGTTGAAAAATGGATCGATTTTCATTCTCTATATCTATTATAGAGTTATTAGATTTAAACAAGTGTAAAGACATTTCAGCAAAAATAAAATAAAATACAAATGTAAAGACATTCTAAGTAGAGGTCTATGAAGCATGGGCACTGATACGGACACGGGATACGACACGGACACGAACACACCGACACATCAAATTCTTAAACTTACATGACAATACACGACATATATTAATATATATAAATAATTAAAAATCCATAAATTTTGATGAAAAATTTAAAATTATAATATTTATTCATAATATATGTCATGTGTGTCAGTATTTTTTTATTAATTGTTATGTTAAAGTGACAAAAACTTGATTTTATATTTTGAAATTTATGAATATGTGTCGTGTGGGTGTTGGACGTGGCGAGACGCTTACAAAATGAAGTGTCCATGCTTCATAGATAATGGTTAATTTTGATTTTTGATTATGTCAAACCAAGCTTAATAAGCATGGGACACACCTAAAATACATGATTGGAAGAATCTTATAGTAAAGATATAAGAAATTTATGATTGGAGGAACCTTATAACAAAAATATAAGAAATTTTACCTAAGTTTTTTTCATAATCAAAATATATGATTAAGACATTAAATTGTTGCAAACGCTAATGATTTAGCTCTTGCGCCAATGATTCAGCATATATAAACTCAAGATAAAAAAATATTAATTTACTATTAATTTAAAGATAAAAAAATATAAAATAAGTTCAAATTCAGAGACTAAATCATCACTAAAGAGTAAATCATTTACAATTGAAATATTTCAAGAATTAGATATACATTAGTGAGGACTAAATTTTTTTTTATGAAGAGGACTAATTTATTGACTCAATGATAATCATTTGGCTGCTCTCAATAAACCTTTTACTCGCATGGAAATTGAGAGTGCCATTTTCCAGATGGATGGATATAAGGCTCCGGGCCCAGATGGTTTACCTGCTATTTTTTACCAACACTTCTGGCCCACTGTGGGTGAGGACCTTATCCAAACAACTGCTTCCTTCCTCAACTCAGGTCATATGCTAAAGGAACTGAACCAATCTACAATTGTCTTAATCCCCAAAGGTGATGAACAGCAGAGTTGCAAAGATTACAGACCTATTAGTCTCTGTAATGTTGCTTATAAGGTCATTTCTAAAGTACTCACTAACAGGCTTCAAACTTTAGTCCATGACCTGATCACCCCGTTCCAGAATGCGTTTGCTAAAGGTAGATCAATCACGGATAATGTGCTTATCGCCCACGAAGTCCTCAGGTACATCAAAAGACACAAGAAAGGTAAGATCCATTGGACGAGCATTAAAATTGACCTCCAAAAAGCGTATGACAAAATCTCTTGGCAATTCCTAGAAGCTGTTCTTAAGGAAATGAGATTCCCCGAACTCTGGGTCACTCTCATCATTCAATGTGTCACCACTGTTTCCTTTCAAATCCAAATCAACGGGGAGCTCTCTTCGCGTTTTTATCCTAAGGCGGGTTTACGACAGGGAGACCCACTCTCTCCGTACCTCTTTATTCTCTGCATGAATGTGCTCTCTGGACTCCTTATTAAAAATCAGAATCTGGGTCACCTTAAGGGTATCAAAATTTCGAGGAAGGCTCCGGCTATCAATCATCTAATCTATGCGGACGATATTCTGCTCTTCCTCAAGGCGGATAGTGGTACTTTCGCAAAATTCAACGAAATTTTCAGAGATTTTGGAAAAGCTTCGGGCCTCGTTATCAATCCTCTGAAATCTGAAATCTCTTTCAGCCCGAGTACCCCCAATCGCACTGCAAAAGACATGGTTAACAGCTGTAATTTTCGGAAGGTAGACTTCTTTCATAAATATTTGGGGAGCTGTATTGACAATAAGCCCCGAAGTCGCTGAATTTTTGAGATAATTATGGAAAAGCTCCAAGATCGTCTTCAAGGCTGGCATTCTCACCTTCTCTCCCAGTCTGCTAGGGTCGTGCTCATCAAATATGTATTGTCCTCCGTTCCCCTTTACCATCTATCATATTTTAACCTTACCTCTCAGGAAGCTCATAAATGTGATATGGTTTTAAGTAACTTTTTCTGGGGGAAGCATCAAGGTAAGAACTCCCCACACATGAAGGCTTGGGACAAGATTTGCACTTCAAAGGAAGACGGGGGTCTGGGGATTAAAAAATTTCTTGAATTTAATAACGCCCTCATTGGTAGACAAGCTTGGCGTATTTTGTCCCAAACGGATACCCTGCTTTCCCAGGTCTATTTTGCCAAATATTGTGATAATGAGAATACTGGTTCCTTCACTTGTAACTCCACAGCTTCCAGTTTGGCCAGACCAATTTGCAACAGGATCAATTCTATCATACTTAACTGCCAGTGGAGGATTGGAAACGGGGAAAAATTCAAGTTATCAGATGGCTGCTGGTTCAAGCCAGATAGAATCATGGAGAACATCAGGTATGTTAGGGACTTAACTGATGGGAGAGGATGTTGGGACATAAACGCTGTAACGAATTGTTATAACAATCCCACAGCCTCTCTAATTTTGAATATGCCTATTTCCTGCACTGGTGTTCAAGATAAACTGATATGGAAAAAATCGAGTGATGGAATTTACAGTACTAAGAAAGAGTATCACTCCTTACTTAGCCGTAACCATAACACCGGGTTTGATTGGAAAAGCTACTGGAAGTTACCTAGTATGCCCAAAATTCTCATGTTTGGCTGGAAATGTTTAAACAACTCTCTTCCCCTAGGGGCGAACCTCATCAAGAAAAACTTTAATATTGATGGGAAGTGCCCCTTTGGATGTGAGGTTTTGTAGGATGTAAATCACTTGATCCTTGGATGCGATTTTACTAGACGTACTTGGCTTGCCTCCTCTCTTGGTGTCAGAAGCGGCAACATCAACCGTGGCAACTTTCGAGAGTGGCTTTTTACAATGATTAACAACAAAGATCTCTTCGTCAAAATTCTCATATTCTCCTGGGCAATCTACTCTCACAGAAACGAAGTTAGATTTCAGAACAAGCAACCGTGTACCGAAGAGATTCTTGCCAAGTGGGATCATATGACCAACCTTCATCAGTGTATCGAAACCCCCAAGCCAGGTATTCGGATTAAGCATCTGCGGGTCCCTATCGACATCATTTCTTCCTATGCTAATAACTCTGAGGTCATCTGGTATTTGTCTTGGACTAAGGACCACAAAAGGAGGATCAATCATATGGGAGCTTTTCATATTCAAGATGGAATGGCTCACTTACAATTTTACCACCAGAATATCGCAACTGAAGATATCACTGTCACTTGCCTCATCGGTATTCGAAAGGGTCTTCTTCATCTTCAAAGACTGGGTGTTAAGGAAGCTCTGATATTCTCTCAAAAGGCCTCATCACTGGTAGCAATTTCAAGAATGTGGGTTTCAGGAATGAAGTTCTCATAGAAGACATCATCAACATCAGCCGTCAGAACAACTACCGCTTTCACGTGATGCCCCACCAATTTAATCTCACCCGTTTATTAAGCACTTTCAGTTCTAGCTTTACTAATATGCTATATGTAGTCTAGGCCTTGTCTTGTTTCCAAAAAAAAAAATTTATTGACTCAAGATGAAATAATCAAAATCTTATATATTAACACATTATTAACACTTTATGTGCAAATATCTCTCCCTCTCTCTCTCTTTCTCTCTCTCACACACTTGGTGCTGTTCACCTACCACTACCAGAGTAACATACTAACAGCCTCTTGCCCTCTTTCCATTATATGGGTTCTTTGGGAAATAAAACCCAGAGTTCACTCTTTAATTGGGTTCTTTGCTTGACGATAATGAATCTGGTGTCCTGTTTCTGGGCATTCTCTTTTGTGTTTTCTTCCATAATTCTGCTCATCATCGACTCCCTTGTGTGGAAATATTCGAAGAAGAAGAAGACGAGGTTGGAAGCAGAGAAGGAGAGGAGAAATGTACTCCTTGAGAGATTGTTAGAACTTAGGCGTTTGGTTCCCAAAATTTCGAGGCCAGACAAAGCCTCCATTGTTGTGGACGCAATTGAGTTCGTGAAGGATTTGCAGAAGCAAGTGAAAGAGCTTCAAGATGTGCTTCAACGAAACTCTGATCTCCAACAACTTGTGCCCAAATTTCAACAACTTGATGGTGATAATGAGGATTCCTCAGGAAACCAGACACAGCAAATCATAGAGGTACCGTACACACACACACATATATATATATATATATATATATATATGAAATTGCCATCTTTGTTGAAATAACACATTGATTGGTTAAAAAGGCTTTTGGGATGAGTTCAGGCCTTTTTACAATCTTGTAGTTTTGATTATCGAAGTATTAATTAGGGTAATTTACACTTTGGTATCCTATAGTTTGGTCATATTTTACTTTGGTACCCTGTGATTTAAAAAATGACACTTTGGTACCCTATGGTATTCGTCATTAACACTTTGGTACCCTTTGGAGCTATTTTGTAATTTTAACCATAACAAATTTTACAAAAATTACATATTGACCTCAAAAATCTTTAAGAAAATTACAAATAGGTCCCTAGATAAATATTATCTAGGGACTAGAATGAAAACTCTAAAAAAAATTTGGGGTCAATATGTGATTTTTGCAAAAAAAATTTATAGTTAAAATTACAAAATAGCTCCAAAGGGTACCAAAGTGTTAATGGAAAATATCACAGTCCACAGGGTACCAAAATGTTATTTTTTAAATTACAGGATATGAAAGTGAAATATGACTAAACTATAAGATACCAGAGTGTAATTTACCCTATTAATTAAAATGGTATAAGTGGATGAATGAATTGTACATGCAGGAGGCAGAAGTGAAAGTAGGGGTGATAGATGAGAATGAGTTATATGTGAAGGTGTTGTGTGAGCCAGGCATGTTTGTGAGGATGATGGAGGCATTCAACACACTGTGCTTGCAAATGTCATCACCCACCAACAACAATGTCTTGTGTCTCATGTTTTCAGAGTCAAGGTAAACAGAGTAATTAATGCTGAACCTATACATTCACTAATGAGCTTTGTATACTTGTATTCATTATGAAATTTTATCCTCACATCTCTATATATAATTTAGGTGAAAGGGTTATTTTGGCCTTTAGTATATGTTTTAATGTTTATTTTGATTATTTATATTTTAAAATGTTCAAATTAATCCTAAATATTGACAAAATATTTCATTTTAGTCTCAAATTACTGAATGTGGTCATATTTGAACTTGTCACATATCTACTTGAAATGAAAAAAATATGATCACATTCAATAATTTAATATCAAAATGAAATATTTTGTCAATATTTAAGATCAATTTCAACATTTAGAAATATAAATGAGCAAAATAACTATTAGAATATATATCTAAGACGAAAATAACTCTTTGACGAGTTATACTTAATTTGACAAAGACCTACATGGATATGGTAAATTTAGCTTAATGAACTTTTTACAGTTAGGTTGGGTCTACAGCTTGGTTCTCTTTGGCCCAACCCAACTTGATATATACTTATTTTTTTTGTCTTTCACATTTAAATATTTTCAATGTATAAAATACATTTCCGCCAAAATAAAATATATAAAATACATAATATTGTATTTTTAATGATTATAAATTGAAAATAGATAAAATATAAATTTAATGATTTATTTATGTGAAACTCATAATACTTATATATACTTATTTTCTATATTTCTATATATAGGTTAAAAATACCAAAAAGAAAGAAAGAAAGTAATCTTAAGTATAAACCAGGGTTATTAAAACCGGACCGGACCGACCGGTTCGAGTCGTCTTAATAACCGGTCAGACAGAGAACCGGACTGGCCAAAAACCGATGAAACCGGCCTAAATCGGTCCTGATTTATTTTTTGATTTTCTTTTTTCTTTTTTGATTTTTTTGGTCTTTTTTTATAATTATGGGTCAAATCTTAGAGAATGTTGATTATGAACCAAAATTTGATAGAAAAAGTGATCATAAAATGTCACTTGATGATATTATATTGATGAACATTATGAAAAATGATTATCTCTATATTAATTCATGTTAATTTATGAAAATTGTATTAATATATTAATTTTATAATTGTATTTTGTAACCTAATTATGAATATTTGAATTAAAATTTTATCATATATAAGTTTTTTTTATTATTATTAATTTATTTATTTGTCAACGGTCCGACTCCGGTTGAACCATTGAACCTTGAACCCCTCCTTCGACCGGTGCGGTTTTAATAACCTTGGCATAAACAATTAAAAAGCACTATAAGCAATGTTTGAGAGTTTGAATAATAATGAAAATGAATGATCATTTATGGAATAGAATGAAAAGAAACCGAGTAGAATGGAATGACTAGACTAGTTATATTGTTTGAAAATTTTTAATGAAAAAAAGATACATATACTTATTAATTTTAAGGTAAATTACACTTTGATACCTTGAGGTATGAATTGATTTCACTTTGGTACCATTTTATTTCAAAAGTAACGTTTTGGTACTCTGTTCTATTCGTTGTTAGCACTTTAATACCCAAAAAAATTTTTCGTTACCTCTTGACGAAAAAAATCACGTGCAGGTCATGTGTATAGTCAAAAACACAAAATTCATCATCGTAAATTAAGATTACAAGATTCAACCTCCAAAAACCCCGATTCAATATGTATTTGAAGGCAGAAGATTTCATTTTTTTTTTAGGCTGAATCGTGAAATTTGAGTTTAGGAAAATAAATTTTGTGTCTTTTACTATACGCGTGATTTGTAGGTATTTTTTACGTCAAAAGGTAACGGAAAAGGAGTTTTGGATATCAAAGTACTAATGACGAATAAACTAAGGTATTAAAATATCACTTTTGAAAAAAAAAATATCAAAATAGTACCGTTCCATACTTCAAAATACCAAAATATAATTTAACCTGAATTTTATTTGGAAGTTATTAATGAAATAGAAAAATAACATCATTCTCTTTTCTAATATTACCTTTTATTATTAGACTTCTTTGAGGTAAAAAGTTAGATAAAATTGCATATAAATCATTAAGTTTATTCCTTTCCATTATTACCCCCGATTCTGTTGGCTGAATTACGCCCCCTACCCCCAATTGCATATAAATTGCATATCAATAATGAATGTAGTCATGGATTTTGGCTGAAAATTAAACAAAATTCTTGTAATCTCTAAATTTATTCTCATGAAATCCATGAATGTCTAAAAGAATAGATTAATTGTTTAATTTTCTTTGTGATGAGTTGACAGATGAAAAAGGAGAATGAAATGGTTGTGGCTGAAGACGTTAGAGACTCTTTGCTACAGGCTATAAGGATCTCCAAGTAGAAGAAATTACAGTGAAATTAATCATGCCATGACTATGAGCTATCATCATCCATAATTACAAAATTTACACTATTTTTCAGACTTTACATATATGTTGAATAATCTATTTAGAAGAATGTCTCCTTATGATTTGCGAACATAAAGGCATATTTTGGATTACTTTTGCATTTGAAATGGAATTTGAAAAATGGGATGGGATTACTTTTAATTTAAAAATGAGTAAATGTGATATATAAATAAGTGCTTTTAATATACATATGTGTTTGGATAATTTGTTATAAGAATATAGTTTTTACCTAGGAAGCATGGACACTGACACGGACACGGGACACGACACGGACACGGACACACTGACATGTTAGATTCTTAAAATTATACGACACGACATATATTTATATATAAAAATAATTAAAAATCCATAATTTTTTATGAAAATTTAAAAATAACAATATCTATTCATAATATTTGTCGTGTGGGTGTCGTACGGGTGTCGGACACGGACACGTGTCTGACACGTCGACACGCTATTAAAATGAAGTGTTCATGCTTCATAGGTTTTTACATGTAAAATCATTTAAATAGGCATGTTGAAGATTCGAAACAGCCAACCGAGACTCTACTCATTGACTGAAAGATAATTAAAAAAAGTCCAAGAAATAAAATAAAAATGGAAGTTATAGATAATTAAAAAAAGTCCAAGAAATAAAATAAAAATGGAAGTTATTAACTTGGCGTTTCGCTAAAATTTCTGCTCCATTAGGCGACAAGTATTATCTATTAGAAATAAAACTATGTTCCATAATTGATCATAGAAGAAGAACTAAAAATAGAAATAGTGAACTAATGAGGGCTTTCCCCAAAAAGGAGCTCCCTAATTATGTGTATTGAAATGGAGAATAAAGGCCCTATTTATAGTGGGGTGGGAGGAGTCGAAGTGCTTATCTATTTAACTTAGAACTTCATAAAATTCAATGAGCCCCAACATAGGTGTAAATTAGCCCAATAAACACATCTCTTATTCACACATTATGGGAGACCCATGCCGCTCCTTATCACATGAACTCAACATTTCTCTTATTGTTTTCTTTCATACTCTGCGTTGGTGGTAACTATCTGGCACAACATGTAGAAGCTCTTATATTAGAAGTCTTTTTCAATCCCAACATATACATGACTAGACTAATCCCTCTCAATTATTAAGAACTCATACTCTAACTATACTCAATTATGATAGGTATCCATATTCATTAGATCCTCCAAATAAAGATCGCATAACCGGTCAACCTCAAAATAATATCACTAATGTAAATGTTAACAATATCTTCATTTTGTCCACTTATCTATCCAATTAGAGACAATTGCTTTCTTGTTTTAACTTTACACCATTTGGCCGCATTATCATAGTTTTCTAGAGGTATATCAAAGTAGCATATATTAACTCATCTCAACATGATAGAGTCAAAGTGCGCGCATAAGGGTATCTAGGAAATAATTGGTATATCATTTTAAGGACTCATACGACATTGAAGTAGAAATCTATTCACATGATCCTCTATGCCAATTTTGATTTATGATCATGTGCATAAAGGTTTCAAAACGGGTCCAACCCACAGGATTAACCTGATTAATCCATTTTTTATTGTAAGTCAAGTTGGTAAAATTTCAATTCACCAAGAACTTTTGCTCGTGTGAGTTGGTTCACCCAACCCGCGAGCCATGGTGAACCAACCTATAGAGTTAGTTGGTTAGCTCACCAACCCACCAATTGTTTTTTTTTTAAAATTCTGTGTATAATAAAATTGAAAGGAAGTATTAATGAAATTATAGTTGAAATGAAATGAAATTGAAACACCTAATTAAAAATTTTCAATCTCTTCATTCATATCAGTTGCAACAACACACATGGCTTCCTCTCATCTTTGTCATTGATGATTGCTTCCTCTCATCTTCATATTCTATCTCCATCTTTCTTTTCATCTTTGTCTCATCTAAACCTCATTTTCTTTTTCTTCTTACCATCTTTGTCTCTGTCTTTTCTTGCGATCTCGTCTTTGTCTCGTTTGATCATCTTCGTCTTATTGAGTCTCGCCTCATCTCATCTATGTTCAACCTCTGAGGTTCATTGTCCCCATCGGTCCATCAATCTGTGGATTCGTTGATTCATCTCCTCTCGTTTTAGTCAAAATATTTTTGCAAAAAAAAAAAACAATTAAAAAGGTGAGTTTGATGAGCCGGGTTGAAAGATATTTGGCTCATCAGAGATTATGGGTCATGTGACCCAACGTAGGTGAGTCGAAACCTGTGGTGAGCCAACTCGAGACCCAAGTTGGCTCACTTTGACAACTCTACACGTGCACCATATAGATCCTATTCTAGACTGACCCAGAATTTGACTTGAGTTGGTTACCATACTCTGCTTGCTTCACACAGCACCAAGTGGAGCATTCACATTTGGCTACAAACATTATGGATAGCGGGGATTTATAAATCAATCCTTAAAATATTTATCATTTTAGTGGATGTCAGCCTAATACACTTACTAGGAGGACTTGATAAAACTCAATAGTGATTTCTTGTCCAACACTCTGCTTATTAGTAGCCTCCAAACACTCATACCATATATCATCATGATGTTGAGGAGAATGCACCCAAGCCTCATCTTGGCCCATCACTTGTGTGTCAAAAGCAGTTGCTCGTGTGAGAAAGCTAATGTTCCAAGCATGTATTGTACTTGTGTGTTGCATAATAAACACTTATTTCTTGATCCACACAAAATAAAGTTATATCTCATCAATACACTTTATTTATAATCGTGAAACAATATTTTCACGATGCTTGTCTTCATGACTTAAAAGTTTAACACATAAACTATTTAAATAGTTAAGCATGGCCTTAAATCTCATAATCAATTAATTAAGTATTATAGAATTGGTATTCAATTGGGGGGTTTTTAATTTGCAAGTCATGAACATCCACTATAATATTGTATTTATAACAATAAACATGTATTAATATGAACAATTACAGTAAATATACAAGTTAGCCTTTAAAAATCACAACTTCATCTATGAAAGCCCAATTAATTCACACTTAAAAATTATGAAATCAATACATTTATGATTTATTAATAGCATATTCATATCTATGATTTTTTTTGTGATTATAGATATAAGAAATTGACAAAAATAAATTTGATATAATTAAAATAATTTATTTTAAAATTTCTTCAAATCTGAATTCATATATAAGTTTTTAACTATTCATAAAATCCAAAATGAAGATCAATTTTTATACCCACTCAATTATGGGTTCGAGGATAATTGATAATATCCTAATAACCATACTCAACCTTAGCCACAATCATATCTAATTATAAAGAAACTTTGTTGAGAGCTAGGAAATTTTTCATGGTTGGATCATATATATATACATCCTTTGTATAAATTTTTTAAAAAATAAATTATAACTGCACAAATCTCAAGTTATTTTATTTCCAATGTAACCATACATAGATACATATGACCATAAGGATCAAAAGGCAGAATTGGTACGGCAACTTGGTGATTCTCCTTGTTAAACTTGACATCATCCACAATCAAAGTGCACACAAACACTTACATATTCCTTTCGTTTAGTCCTACCTTTGCACATGTATGCATATATAACAATATATATATATATATATATGTGTGTGTGAGTGTGTGAGTGTTCGTGTGGTTGTAATCAACTTGTTGCAATTGTAATCGTCTTTCAACGTAATGGGGGACAACACAACCTATTGGTCCCTGAAGAAACTGCTTATGTGTGTAAGTGTCCATTTGTGGTCTCTGTACCCTATACATATATATAGAATTGAGACTTAAGAAAAGTGGTTGAAGTTTGAGAGAATAAACAAACCCAAAACGAATAAAAAAGGTCTAGTAAGGTAGTTAAGGTTTTGTACGCCATCTTGGATCATGCAATATGCTCCTGCTATCATTTACCAACTCATCTATATCTTTCTTTCCTCCTTTCTCATTTCTCCCTCCTTAACAACATAACCCCATCAATTAAACTATATCTATTTTCTCAGCAAATCTCTCTCTCTCTCTTTCATACACCCTCTGCAGTTCACCTACCAGAGTAACAGCCACTCTCTATTACATATATAAAAAAAGAATTACTTGCTTCTCACATAAAAAAAAAGAGGGATTCTAGACTGTCTTTTGATCTTGTTTCCTTCTTCTTCTTCCTAGCATTCACAACCATATATATATATATATATAAGCAACTTTGTTTTCGTCTGAGTTTTCCTGAGATGATGATGATGGGACTTTTTGGATAAGTTTGCAGTTAACTATTGCTTTCAACAGAGTCTGTGTGGATCTGAGTTTTTGTCTCTTTCTCTCCTTCCTTGTTTTGTCTGTTCCTCCATTCTGCTCTTGTGTTTTTGCTAAGTACTTCAGTCAAACCAAGTAGTCTTTCCCATTTTGGGGATATAACAGAGAGACGCTACTCTTTTCATCTCTGCCAGGTAATATATATATGAGGGTGCTTTCAAGTACAAAAAATTTGAAATACTACTTACTAGCCTTTATATGATCAAGCTTGTTTCATCATTTTGTTTGTTATCTGATACATCTGACAACCTCTCTTGACTGCTATTTTGTTTTCTCTGGCCTAGTGTGAAGTACTTCTCAAGTGATCTTCTCATCCATTATTTTGCTTTTTCTTCTATATCCATCCTATCCTATTATTGCAGGTGACATACAAACATACATGATGAACATCATAACCCAGAATCTGTCTGAGAGACTAAGGCCCATTGTGGGTCTCAATGGCTGGGACTACTCTGTTTACTGGAAATTAAGTGAAGACCAAAGGTTAATTAATTCTTTGAGTCCTAATCAAATTTCCCTATTGATTTCTATTCTCTATATACCTTTTCTCTAATATATTTGTGTGCGGTTCAGGTTTCTTGAATGGATGGGATGCTCTTGTTCTGGGACTGAATGTAGCCAAAATGGAGGTGAAGAGCTTCTTTTCCCTGTTTCTTCATCAGTTGCTTCATGCAGAGACACCATGTTTCCTCATCCCACAACAAAATCATGTTCTCTACTTTCCCAACTGCCCACTTCCATGCCCTTAGATTCTGGGTATTTATATTTATATATACATATATGTTCAGTTTTTCTGGGTTTAGTCCTCTTCCTATTGTGATTTCAAGACCGACTAATCTCACCAATTGAACCTACCTATGAACAGGATTCATGCAGAGACACTGATATCAAACCAACCCAATTGGGTGAACTTTTCCCATAGCATAGACTCAAATACTTTGGAAGTAAGTTCCTTCAATAAAATCCCATCATCTCCTGGTACAAGCAAAATGGAACTTCAAATTTTTCAGATAATGCGATGCATATATATATATATATATATCAATGATTAATTATTACTGTAAATTTTGCAGGAAATAATTGGAACTCAGGTCTTAATTCCGGTGCCAGGTGGACTAGTTGAGCTGTTTGTGACAAAACAAGTATGTACTGATTCTTACTTCATTTGAAAATCTTCACCTTGATTTAGGGGTGTTCAATGGTTCGGTACAGTTCAGTTCGGTTTGGACACTTTATTCAACCAAAGCCATGTAATTGGATAACTACAATGGTTTGGATTGATAGAATTCTTATAAACTGAAAATTTTTGTAACAGGTGCCAGAAGATCATCAGGTGATCGATTTCATCACAGCCCAGTGCAATAATATGGACATGAGCTGCTTCAACAATATCGACGTGAATTCAATCAGTCAACATCACCTTCATCATATGCAAATGCAGCAATCAAATATGAACATGAATATGAATATGAATCCACTTTTATTAGGTGATCAAGAGAATGATGGGAATAATACCATAATAGCATCAGAGACTTCTGCAAGCCTTCTTCCTCCTCCACCACATGAATGCAATAACTCTCCATTGAACTTCATGCAGCAATTCAACTACAACAGGACGAAAAGTGATACCACATTCTTCGAAGATTCCCATCATCAAGGATCGTTCCTTTTGGAGAAAACCCAGCAATTTGTGGACCCATTGGAGAAAAAAGAGCAGCAAATGGAAGATGGGCATTTCATCAAACAGGTGGTGGGCAGGTCAGATTCGCTCTCAGATTGTAGCGATCAGAACGAAGACGAAGATGATGGTGGTGGTGGTGGTGGAAAGTATAGTAGAAGAAGTAGTAGGAATGCGAAAGGGAATCAATCGAAGAATCTTATGGCGGAGAGAAGAAGGAGGAAGAAGCTGAATGATAGTTTGTATAATCTTCGGTCTTTGGTTCCGAGAATTTCGAAGCTGGACAGAGCATCGATTCTTGGGGATGCGATTGAGTATGTGAAGGATTTGCAGAAGCAACAGAAGGAATTGCAAGATGAGCTTGAAGAAGATTCGGATATGGGTGTTCAACAACAACAACGAGGAGAAGAAGAAAATGATATTGTTGGAGTCGAAGTTGAACCAAAATCCCAACAAATTAATAAGATGCAGAATGGGTTTCATGTTGGAACATCGGGAAATAATGGGTGTGTCTTGAAGCATAAACAGGAATCGGATGCCCCCAATGACAAGCAGACACAACAAATGGAGGTACTAGATTTTTTTGAGAAACCTACTATTTGGTCCCTCTTTTTTCAGGGTTTCAACTATTTGGTCCTTGTATTTTTGAAATAGACTATTTAGTCCCTCAATAATTACAAATGTCAACTTGTTAATCTCTATAGCCTATATCTGTTATTAACAGTGATGACATGGCCGTTAAGGGCACATGTGGCACGTTAAATGCCACATAATTAACTATTAAGTCCCTCTATTTTAAAACTGAAATGAGTTGGCCCTATCTTTCAAAACACAACCATTTAGTCCCTCTTCTATATTTGGTCATGTCTTCTAGGGTTAGCAACATTCTCCTCTAACCCTCTTCATTCCACATAAATGCATATTTAACTATTTGGTCTCTCATTTTTTTTTCAAATCTCAATTTGGTCTCATGTCTTTTTTGTTGTACTTTTCATCCTGGTTAGGTTGTAGCATTGATCTTATATCTTTGCAAAAAGTTTCACATCGTGAAACTAATAACAATGGAACTTTTTCACAAATATATGAGACCAAATTTGTAACAAAAAATATATGAAACCATTTTTGAATCTAATCAAAAGATATGGGGCCAAAAATACACTTTGACCTTGATAGTTTAATTTATTTAAACTCACAACTTTGTAAATCATAAAGTAATTTCTTATTTTTTTTTTTTGTCAGAAAGTAATTTCTTATCAATTGGAACAATTTGGTATGTTAATTTTCATTTGATTTCTTTGTTGTTGTTGTTGTTGTTGATGATGATTTTGCATATTGCAGCCACAAGTGGAAGTTTCAGCAAAAGATGGGAATGAGTTGTTTGTGAAGGTGTTCTGTGAGCATCGAGCTGGTGGATTTGTGAAACTCATGGAAGCATTCAACACTCTGCGTATGGAAGTCTTACATGCAACTGTTACTAGCCACAAAGGCCTTGTCTCTAACGTTTTCACCGTTGAGGTAACAAATATTATTTGCTAACAATTTGGTCCCTAAAAGATCACCGAGTTAACAATTTGGTTCTTGAAAGATCAAAACGATATACCAATTGATCCTTTTTATAGACTTAATAGTATACCGTTTTAATCTTTAGAGACTAAAAAGTAAACATTTTTTATCTTTCAATGACTAAATGTGCATTTTAATCTTTCAGAGACCAGTTGTTAGCTTGGTGATCTTTCAGGGACCAAATTATTAATTTACTCCAAATTATACTTAGTTTATGTTTGAATTGGGAATTATATATATGAGATCAGAAACCATATACATGATTATGTTATCAATGCTTTGTTTGAGAAATTAAAGGTTGAAATTACACAATTTAATTAAGATATTTTAAATTAAATTATTATAGCAAGAGGATGAGATAATTAACCAATAATCCAATATAGATAACTATAAGGGTAAATCTATTTTCTAGTCTTTAAATTTGTCTCAAAATTATAATTTACTCTTTAATCTTTGAAAATGTATATTTTTTTAATTTTGATTTTCTTACAAATATTAACTACTTAATCCGTGAATCATTATTCGTGAGAATCAAAAAGTATATTTTAAGAGTAAACTATCAATTTAGTTTATGAAAAATCACCAAGTTAACAACACAGACCTTGAAAGATTAAAATACATAGTTAGTCCCTGAAAGATTAAAAAGGTGTACATTTTAGTCCTAGAAAAATTAAAATTGTATAATACTTAATCCATAAAAATGACTAAAGTAATAAGTATACTATTTTGATTTTTTAGGTACTATAATATGCATTTCAATCTTTCGGAAACCGAGTTGTCAACTTGATAATCTTTCCAGGACTAAATTGATAGTTTACTCATATTTTAATATTTAGGGACTAATTCATAATTTTGGAACAAATTCAAAATTAAAGAAAAGGTTTTCTCATAGCATAATGTGATTAATTAGTTTTTTGAATCCGATTGTGCTCACATAAAAGTGTCTATTCCATTCGATCGAGTTAAATTTTAACAATAGGTTTAGGGGGATCATAGTTTGAAAAACAAAAATGTCGGTTTGATCAAGTTGAACGAGGGCAACAATATTTATGCAAAGTCAACTTTTTTTTTATTATTATTAAAACATAATTAAGTAGTTTATGAGTTTATTTATTAATTTGTGTGTTTTATTGATAGAAAAGGGAGAATGAAATGGTTGAAGCTGAAGATGTGAGGGAGTCATTGTTGGAGCTAATGAGGAACCCATGTAGTAGAGGATGGATTAATAATAATAATAATAATCATGAGATGATGAACAATACAACAAACACTACAACACCAACAACAATGGCAGCTTCAGATCAGAATATCAATGGAGTCATGAATATGGGAAGGGAAGTCTATCATCAACATCAACATCATCTTCACAACCACCAGAATATGAATATGGGTGCTTATCATCATCATCATCATCATCATCATCCCCACCATTTACACCATATCCATACTTAACCACACACACACACATATGCATCTTTATGATTTCACCATCTCTTGAAATAATTATATACTCTTGAAACGTTAATTAGATTTCCTTGATTGTATTTTTGAAGCTGTATGTTTTCCCATAATCTTGGTGAAATTAAGAGGCATGCACATGCACTCATTATAGTTGAAACGTTAATTTGGTTTCCTTTTCCTTTTTTCTTTTTGGTTGATATATAATAATAATAATNATAATAATAATAATAATAATAATAATAATAATAATAATAATAATAATAATAATAATAATAATAATAATAATAATGTTAATTGAATTGTGTCACATGTTAAATTAGTAGAGTGGAAGCATATATATATATATATACCAGGGGCTTTGCGTGCCCTAACGGGCACGCAAATATGTATGTAAAATAAATAAGGGACTAAATTGTTAACTTAGTAAAGAAAGAGAGACCAAATAATAAATTTTTTCTTATTTTTAATTCATAAACTATAGTTTTAAACATGAACGACTAAAAAGGGGTGTAGCCATATAATATAAGATAACCACCTAAACAAAAGAATTGGGGTACGTATAGTAGTATATGGTCTAGTGTGGTTGCATTAATGGTGGAAATCAAAGAAGGATAGAGAATGGAAAGAAAAGTATGTAATGTGATTTTGTTATTTGTTTGTTTTGTTACGTGCGTCCAATCCATGTATGTGCTTTTTTATTACTTTGTTGTTCCACCATAACCTAGGAAGCATGAACACTTCATTTTGAAGGCGTGTCGCCGTGTCAGATACGTGTCAATGTCCGACAATCGTATGACACCGACACGACACATATTCATAAATTTTAGAATATAAATCAATTTTTTGTAACTTTAACATGATAGGTAAGATAAAATAATAATAGATATGACATATATTATGAATAAAAATTGTAATTTTTAATTTTTTCATTAAAAATTGTAATTTTTAATTTTTTCATTAAAAATTATGAATATCTAATTATTTATATATATAAATATATGTCGTGTCGTGTCGCGTAATTTTGAGAGTTTGACGTGTCGCTGTGTCCGTGTCCATGTCAGTGTCCATGCTTCATAGAGCATAACTAACAAAGAGAGAGTCTCTGACACAATATAATGTCTCGTTTGAGCCAACAACATTTGAGATTCCAGCTAAGATACGCCAATTATTATTTATTGCTTCAAGCCTTCAACGTATTATCCATGTGAATATAAATCATATATAAAAGTCTGAATGAATTTTTATCTATTTTTTAAATAATTAAAATTTTGATTTCATTAAAAGTTATTGTTAAATACGACCTTGCGCATCTTTATATTCTTACACAATTATTTGACTAATTTTTTTTTTAGAATAGGCCAAACAAAATCTTATTTTGGTCCCTAATGTTTACCCAAAGTTATGTTTTTGTCACTATTTTTTTTTTGTTCTGATTTGGTCCTTATTATAATGTCTCCTAAAAGTTTCATAATTAATCTTTAACTATTGTATGTAATCATATTTTTCTCATCACAAACTCGAACGCGAAGAAATCAGAGCTATAGATTAAATTTGATGAGTTCTTTCTTTACTCAGTTGGAGTCATCAGAAAACAAGGTCAAATTGGATATGAAAGCAGACTCAAATTAAAAATGGGATGCTTGTTTAAAACATTTTGTCATATCTCTCTAGTTTCAAATTCAAATGCAACGAAATCATCAAAGCTACAAGTAGAGGGGGAAGAAAAGCAATTTCTATGTGGGTGGGCAAAACAAATTTTATGAAGGATATGTCTGGAAAATTACTTTTTAGTCTCCAAAACACGATTTTTTTTCTGAAACTTAATTTTTAAACATTCTTTTTATCTTTTGATTCATAATTAAAAAGAGTTTAGAAAAATATAATTTATTATCCCATAAACTTATTTTTAGAGAGTAAAAACCTTATTTTTAGAAACCAACATCGAAAAAAAAACTCACATCAAACTTTTGTTTTTAAGATAAATTACACAGAAGGTCTTTGTGATTTGGCTATTTTTAGATTGGATCCCTGGGGTTTGAATCACAATTTAGGGACTAAGGTTTGCTCTATTAGCAAAGAGGGCCCTTTGTCCAAAATTTAATGGAAATTTGAACTAAAATACTATTTTAAGACCTTAACTATTAGTTTTATATACATTTGACTTCTTGTTTCTATGAGTGAGGGACTTTGACGCAAAAAATCTAAGGACTTTGACTCTGGCTATTGAAAAAATGTTTGAATATAATTACAAAATGATCTTTCAAATTTAGTCAAATCATAATCCTCCTCGTTCACACAAAATCCCTTCCAATTTAGTCCCTTAATTATAATTTATCCAAAAATTTTATCTTGTTCATCAAAATGGTCCTTGGGCTCCACCAAATAAAGATAAAGATAAAAAAATAAATAAGAATGAAAATAAATATAGATAAAAAAAATAATAAAATATATAAAATAAAAAAACAAAAAAATGCAATATGGAGACCTTTAAAATGAAGATAAGATGGAAAAGGAAAATATACATTTCAATCCCACGCAAGTTTTATGTGCTTAAGTATTCTCTCTTCACCAGAAGGATCAAAATGCAACAAACAAAGAGAGTTGATGGATTTCTGCAGTTTCAGCTTATTATTTTGATGGAAAAGAACCACGACGACCTCTTTTGCTAACGGAGCAAACCTCAGTCTCTAAATTGCAACTTTTTAAACCACAAAGATCCGATCTTAAAATACCCCAAATCACAGGAACCTTTTGTGTAATTTACCTTTGTTTTTAATTGCTCCTAAATTTTTATCACGGGATACAAAATATGCCTCGATATCAAATATAACATCTAAAATTCTAAAGTACCAAGTCTTCTAATTTCTAAAAATTTTAAGCTTAAAACTCTTAATATAGTGACCTAAACCTACCCTAAAAACCTTTCTAAAACTCCATGGAATTCTAACCCCTCTCAACCCCAAACCTCTAAACAAAAAACTACTAGATCTCACAATGTCCATATTTCTTTATTATGTCATGATTATATCAAAATGTCAATTGTTGACTTTGTTATCTTTAATTTGTTTGTTATCGAGCCAGTCTAGGGAACTTCACCCTAACTAATTTGAACAAGACTCTTCTTATATATAAGACTATGCTGAAGAGTCTTTCAATGATATAGTCATAGTTAGGGAAATGTTATAAAAAAGAAATTTACAGACTATCTCTCTCCATCAATCACTCTCACATTAAATTTTTATATTCAAATTTTTGATTTAACAAGGGGAGAGATAGATTATAAAAAGTCTATTGCGCTTAAGCAATGAATTTTTTTTATAGCATTATCCTAATAGTTATGCTCACAAAATTTCATATCAAAAGTTTAATTTGCTTAAATAATATTAAACTGCTCACCACTTGAATTAACACTACCTTAACTAGTCTATTATTAGATTGAAAACCAACATTTTAGTAAATAAAGATCGTTGTTATTAAAATTATTTTAATTAATATATATAACCATATATATAGTTCTATATTATATCATATGCTTCTCATCTCTTTTGGTCGTATGTATTTTAAATTATATAATAGAATGAAATTTCAAATTTGTCATAAATTTATTTATGGCAAATTTTTTATCTCTAAATGTTACATCAATTTTCCATTTCATCTCCAAACCAAAAGAAATTCAATTTCGTTCCCCAATATTTGTTTATTGTCAATTTTATTTTCAAAATCTTATATTTTAATTAATTTTATTCTTTGTCCTAACTTTAACTAAATATTAACGACATGTTATATATGGCTAATAACATGTAATGTAAAACTGATAAAATAAGAAACTTGAATCTTAACTTAAAATTTAAATTGATAGAATCAACTAAAGTATAAAATTTCGGAGACAAAATTGACATTAAAAAAACATTATTAGGGATGAAATTAAAAGTTAATGTAAAATTTGGGAGCGAAAATTATGCGTTTACCTTTATTTATTCTAATACTTGTTTTGTGTCTTACTTTTAAGATCAATTTTGTTATATCTTAAGATCCACTATATCTTTAATTTCATATCTACAATTATTTTATAATTTCAAAATTTAAGAATATACATGTCTTTCAAAATATACAAAGTACACTAATATAAATAGCAATATATTATAACTTTTAGTAAGGGAATCACTCATCATCAGGCATTGAAAGTTGTTGAAACACAATATTTAATTAAGCTTAGTTGTTTAAAGACCAAAGTCTAAGAAAAGAAATTAGTTAAGCGAACCTGTTGAGATGTATTTTTTTTCTCTTATAAATGAAATATTCAGAGAATAAACAGTTTAGTGCTAAATGTGGTATATTCTAAGTAAACAAATTCTGAATATCATGTTATCAACTTATCATCATTCATCACCACGTTTCTGTTTGTTTCCCTGTTTTTTTTTTTCTCAAGTTAATAATCTATTTTGTTAGGTTAGGTTATACCTACCCACGAGAAGAGAGGTCTTAATTGGTTGTAGACTCATAGTCAAATAAAGGGTTATGACTTTTCTGGGTGCTTGGAACTTGGAATAGAAAGCTTTGTAGAATAATTAAAAATCACTTAATTAGTACTGCCCTCTGTCCCAAAATATGCCTCTGAATTTGAACATAAGGTTCATCATCATCACCATCGTCTTTTCCCTGAATTTTTATTCTTCAAAAAACTTCCATACCCATTTCTCAGATTCAAAATCCACCCTACAAATAGTTCATCATCATCATCGAAGAAACATATCTTCTTCTTCCTCCGTTTCCAGATCTTTGTCTTCTTCCTCCTCTAACAAACCAGATAACAAGCCCACCCTTGCATACCCTTCGTCTTCGTCCCCCGACGATCGCCTTTGCTGTCCTAACGACCATGACACTCTCCAACGCCGCCTCCAGCGATGGTGGTTTGCGAGAGAGATAGAGATTCCGGCGACGATCGAGAGCCAAATAGAGAAATCAATCGAAGAAGAAATCGCGTGCGATTCTGAAGAAGAAGAAGAAATCGCGTTTTGGAGAAGAAATCGCGTTTGATTTTGGTTATTTGTTTGTGGATTTTGGAGAAGAAGAAGTGAAGAACGAAGCTGTGGGACGCGTGCGATTCTGAAGAACTAAAATGTTTTTTATTTTAGTTCTGATTTAATAAAATTAATTGCATGACCAAATTCGTTTTTTTCTTTGTTTTTGATTTGTAGGGTTGATTTTGGAAAAATTTGGGGGTTTGATTTGTTTGTAGTGTACTTGAATGAAAATTGTAGTTGAATATAGGGATTTTTTTATAAATCATAGATGTTCATTTGTCTTTTCAAGTTCCAAGGACTATTTGGATAAATATCATAAACTTTTGGGATTAAAGTGTAATTAAATCAGGACCTATTCAAAAGAAATCTTATGAAAAGGAGAAAATTCTATAATATTAGAATTCTAAAGACCCTTTTATAATTAATTCTTTATGTTTTGATCCCTTTTAGTAAAGGGAAAGGACTTAAACGCATAAGAGAAGACTTGTTTGGAGATTTTTGACATTTTAACATACATTTGCCGTTAAATTCTAACAGAAAAAAACTTCAGGGGACCAAATCACTAACGGAGCAAACCACGGAGTACCACAATGCAAAAATTTTTCTTTCAGGGTACCAAAGGGGAACCGCCCCTAACCACAGGGTACCAAATTGCAATTTACCCAAAATTATATAGTAGTACATGCTATATATATAAAAAAAGTTAAACAACACAAGTTTGTCTACACTATATAATAATTTTCTTTTTAGAAAAAAAATTGCTAGTCATATTTTCCTTATAACAAAAAACGACCAATAATTCTACCTATTTCATTTGAAATATATCTAGTCTTTGTAGTTCATATAATACACTAGGGGCTTTGCGTGCTCGTTATATGTATGTATGTAAAATAAATTAAAGACCAAACTGTTGACTCAGTAAAAAAGGACGGACCAAATAATAAGTTTCTTCTTATTTCTTTTTTATAGTCATCAAAATAGTGAAAAGTTACTTAACTCCCTCCACTATCTTTTCCTCTTTTAATATTTTAAAATAAAATTAATTTTGACCAATCAAAACACCCCTCACACATATAATATAGTATAGATATAAATAGAACTATTTTAAAATATCTCTAACAAAACATCTATTTTTTAAAAATAAAAAAGTTCTCTGTAGCCTATTTTATAAGTTTTTTTATAAAATAATATTTTATTAAGAACTCATTAATAATATTTCAGCTTTAGGTAAGTCTTAAATAAATTTGTGTAGTTCCTTTAATAATAGAATAAATCAGTTATGTACTTTAAATATCTTGGAAGAAAATTCATTCAAAATCCGGAATTTTCCACAATTCCACCTACCCTAAAATCTTTGTAAGTACAAAATTGACTTTTCATACTAGACGTTATAAGGTGTTATCTGACATTTCGATCAATCCTTTTTTCTGCTAAAATTTCAAAAGTCGTTAAAGGTTTCAATTCATAAAGTCTAGGAAGACCATAACCTAAGCTGTTAATAATATTTCTGGTCCACGTTGTTATTTCTTGTTTAACTACCAACCACCACAATTTTGATTGTTCTCCATACTTTAATTCTGTGGTCTAATTAATATGTATATAAAAATACGAGATGATATGATTCAAGTGAAAATTTGTTAAACAATAATTTTAATGTATATAATTAAATATAGTGAACTTTATCCTTCTCTATTTTAATGTATATAATTAAACCTAGTGAAGTTTACCATTTGTTTTTCTCTAGGACAAATAATATATTTTTGGTTGATCACTCATCCATAAAATACATTCTCTCAAACAACTAACAAGGGCAATTTTTCCCTTTCAAAAGAAACAATGCTTTACCAATAAACTAGTATGAACCCCGCGCGATGCGCAGGACAAAATTACTTCATTTTATTATTATATAAATTGTGAATGCTATCATTTAGAAATTAAAGGTATTTATTCAAATTATATAAAAATAATATAAAATACATACTTCTTTTCTACTGCATATATTAAATAATGTGATATAAAATAAAGGCTTAAGTGCAATTTTGGTCCCTTAACTTTTTTTGTTGCAATTTTGGTCTCCTAACTTTCACAAAGGTCTCAATTTGGTCCCCTAACTTTTTTTGTTGCAATTTTGGTCCCCTAACTTTCAAAAAGGTCTCAATTTGGTCCCCTAACTTTCTTTTAATATGTTCATGAAGAATATCGACTCGATAATGACTTAGAATGTTGTTGT
>QANZ01045680.1:0-12269 GCA_003254925.1 Chamaecrista fasciculata | reverse complement strand
AAGAGTGTGTGTGGGGTGTGTGAAAGAGAGAGAGAGGTGTATGTGTGTGTGTGAGAGAGAGAAAGAGAAAAAGTGTGAGTGGAAAAGATAAAAAAAAATGATGAGAAATGATAGATAGAGAGAAAAAATTATAAGTGTAATAAATGAGGGTATGTAAAATTACTATTTTGTCTAGTTCTTTTTTTATATTTGTATTAAAGTATAGGTAATTATAAGTGTATAAGTAGGGATAGATTAGTAATTGTAAGAGAAAATGAGATGATGTTGTGAATGAGATGATGATGTGGATGAGATGAGATGAGATGGAGGTTCCAAAAAACACCCAATTATTACTGTTCATCCAATCTTAATATGAGATTAAGATTGAATGAGATGATATTAGGATGATGATGATGCCAAACATGCCCTTAAATATTAGCTGACAATATAATTCCACGTGACAAATGACATAATATAAGATTAATATAAAAAAATTTAAATCCTTACTCAAATAGAAATAAATAATAAAGTATATAGTTGATTCATTGGAAGAAGTCAATAAAAAATAAAATTGGCCAAAATATAAAAAATAAAGACGATATTAATAATAAAATATATTAGAGATAAAATTAAAAATTCATATAAAATTTGGTGATAGAAACAGTAGGATCGCCTATTTTTTTATTTTATATATATCCTAAGGCATATCAATTAGAGCATTTCTTTTGAATAAATGGAGCTGCTAAATTATTTATTTTAGAGGAGAAATAATTGCACTTTTTTCAAAAAAAAAATTCTAATAACTATTTAATTTCTAAGAGTTTATAATATATATAGTTCAAACTGAAAATTTAGTCTCATATTTTGCAAAGTTTCCAATTTGGTTCTGTATCTTTTTTTGTTGCACTTTTCATGCTATATCTTTGCAAAATGTCTCAATTTAGTCTTATATTATTCTTGGTCTTATATCTTTTGGTTAGGTTGCATAATCGGTCTCATATCTTTACAAAAGGATCAATCCTTAATTGATTCTTTTACAAAGATATGATACTACTTTTGCACCTGATACAAAGATATATAGGAGCAATGGACACAGATATAGAACCAAATTTGCAACAACAGAAAAAGATATGAGACCAAATTGAGATCTGAACTAAAGATATGAGACAAAAAAAAATGCAACAAAAAAAAATATAAAACAAAATTGGGGATGATGTAAAAGGCATGAGACCATATTTACACTTTTGCCTGTATATAAAAGTACCCATTACATTGTTTGTGTATAGTGCAAGTGTGCGTGTCACGTGTTGTGTGGTAAGAGACGCAAAGAATAGGGACAACTGGACAAGACTCAAGAGACATTTAATGCGCTTGGCTGTTTACGCGCTTTCTCTTTCCGTCCATACTCTCACCTTCTTCTATCTCTTTTAATTTGGTGTCTTTCTGTATTAATAACTCTAATTAAACCATTTTTCTTACAAAATAAATTTCTACAAACCGCTTGAGGAAAAAAAAACATGCGAAACTGTTGTCATACAAGTAAATTTATAATTTAATAACAAAAGAAAATTAAGGATCAAATATATTAATCTCTAGGTAAAAGTATTGTTGGTACCCCAACATAAGAGGTTATTTTCAGTTATACCCCAAACGTTTTTTTATCAATTATACCCTCAACGTTTAATATTTGAATCAATTATATCCCAATCCCTAACTAATTGCAGAATAGTTCAAAATGTTTATCATCTTTAATAAACAGGTCCTTATAAGCCATTAACAATCCTCCTTCTCTTACCCTAAAACATCACCACAACACTTCATCTCACCGTTCACTTTGTTCTCGTTTTCACCGACATGATCCTTCTCGTCGCCGTCCTCGGATTCCTGGTCTCCCCTAAATTACGTCGTTCTCATCCATTTTTCTTCCTTTACAATCGCCTTTCTCATTCATCTTCTTTATTTTGCCTCTCTCTCCAAGGGGTTTTGAAGTTACTTTACTTGTCAATTTTGACGGCCACGACGGCACCGCCACTAGAGATTGTGTGTTAACGCTAGGAGCTAGAGCTATTGGTATTTCTGTTCGATTTCTCTGTATTCGAGGCTCACTGGTGAGTTTGTGTGTGGTTTTCGAAACTGTGAAAAATCGAGGGGAGAGATTTTTCGGGTTTCTCAATTGCAGGGACTAGTTGTTAAAGATGACAAACATTCTGAATTGTTCTGTAATTAGTTAGGGACTCGTGTGAAAGAAAAATCTTGAGAGAATTAAAGATTTCTAAATATTGGAAACTTAAGGACCTTAAAACAAAAACAAAAAATGGCGGATCGGGGTATAATTGACTCAAATGTGAAACGTTGGAGATATAATTGACAAAAAAAAGTTGGGGTTATAACTGAAAATGACCCCATTCGTTGGGGATACCAACAATACTTTTGTCATCTCTAAATAATTGAGATAAATAAATATATAAATGATGTATAATCTTATTTGAAGGTGTTGAAAATATAATAATCAAATAGAAGTATTAACTTGTATGAACACTCAGTTTTAGATAAGAAGTTCATAACACCTTAGGATTAAAATTTGATAAAGACATTCTCTAAGTTTTTAACATTATTCACTCAAACCCCTTCTTTGGGCGTTCTATCCATCTTGATCCGTTAAGTGTCACATAAGCATGTTTTAGCAAGGTATTAATTTTCCTATAATCTTAAATCTCACCCAAATCCTAACATTCTCCGACTTCTCTAGACGTCATTTGTACCTTCTCTTTTCACATTGTCAAACCCTCCTTCCATACAATACCATACCATATGTCATCTATACTCTATAATTCTCTCTATACAAACCGTACCCTTTTCCCTTACAGTTTTCAAACTTTTCATCAATTTTGCACATACTCTTCATACTTAACACAATACCCACCTATTCGCTTGTTTTGTTCCATTCATCCCTACGATTTTGAGAACTTTATTCTCTTTCCATGGCTTTCCATACCAAGATTAGAGGATGATGTGTTGGGGTTTGGGTGGGCTTTAGGTTTATAGGAAAATTACTACAATGCCCTTGCTAAAACATGTTTATTGTTGGAGATTATAGAGCAAGCGCAGCGGAAAAAGATAAAATTAAAATTTTTTACAAAACCTTATAATCTCCTCCATAGGATCCACTACTTGTGTTTATACCAGTGAGATAAGATGTTTACCTAAATCAAACAGATGCTCGAACGATTGCAATTCCAAGAAGTCCACAGACTCGTGTCCTTCCTCTACCGGTGATCCACACGAATAGTTTGGCAGATACTCAGGTGTTAGCCTCCAATCTTTTCTCCAAGAGATTACGGGAACCAATCTACAATCTTGAAATTTCAAGAAATCTTCTTGAAATACCCAAGAATTCAAAGTGGTGCACCAAGAACCAAGTTCTTGGCCACTTAGTTTAGGGTTGGCGCCTCTCTCTCTACCTCACACACAAAACTCGATTTAAGCCCTAAACCTTTTAGGGTTTTTGGTCGAATTCTCTCCCCCTCCCTTGATAGGCGACTTGTGTGTATTTATAGAGTCTCACTCTTGAAATTAGGGAATTACCAAATCTAATTAGGGAATCACCAAATCTAATTAGGGAATTACCAAATCTTGATTATAAAATTACATTAATATTATAATTCAAGATTAAAAGGCAATCTTAATTTAAATTTCAAGATCATATCTTGAAACCCAAATCTTGAATGCACTTTTCCCATTGGTCGGAATGAGTCAAGAGGATTTGAATTCTTAATTAAAATATTACATTAATATCTTAACTTAAAATTCAAAATGCATTCTTGAAATTCAAAATACAAGATCAAATCTTGCATTTGATTCTTCAAGTATGCGCCCCCTTGTCTATTTTATAGGAATTTAATAAATAAGATAACAATCCTAACTCTTAGGAAGTTATAACCATCTTATTAATATCCTTAACAAATTGAATTAAAATATTACCCTAATATCTTAATTCAAATTTGAATCTTGAATTCAAATTAATAAAATCATATTTCATTAATTAATTCAAAAGTGAGGCGCCACCCTCATCTTGTTATCTTTCAATATTAGAGAAGTTAATAAATCAATAATCCCCTAACTCTTAGGAGACTTAGCCAATTCATTATTCCCTAATATTTTAAATAACAACTCAATTGTAAATAGATTAATCAAATTAACTATTTAACAATTAATATATTTAAACATGTCTAACAAATTTAAATATCACAAATGTAGATTTATTTAAGACAAGACTTCATGTCCTAAGACATTCAACTATGTCTTAAATTGTGTCACTAAAGTGACTCACGAATTAAACCCTAACTCGTGTCCCATTACAGTATCTTGATCCTGCTCATGTGTGACCCAGCAGGCGTCATGTGAAATTGGCAGCAAGCCATCTCTATGACTTACAAGTCGAGAGCGGACTCTAACAAGCCATCACAACTACCCAAAACACGTGATTTATCGTTTTAACATCAACGACTTAACCTTAGTACCACCTTGTCATAATCCCTATTGTCACACGATATTTTGGTCATGGATAAGGCATGGGAAAGTCATCCTTGTAATCCAAACCATAACTTTCTCGATTCCTTGAGTTAGTCCCATTACCCTGTGTGGCCACACATTCCTTGGACAAACTCATCGAGGGGCCCAGTCAAATATCTCTCATCTTAATGAGGGACAAAATTCCTTCTTGGTCAAATACATTCCTCAGCACGGCAAACAACCAGACCTGTACCTAGCCTGTATGGCTACCCTGTTACGGGCAACGAAGGACTAGGCCAAAGTTCAGCATCTACAACGCCGGAATAATGAAGACCTCAGTTCTAAGGGCATCGTGACAGGTGTACAGGAGAGGCTAGCTCATGACTAAACCCATGCAGGACTATCGGGGTCGGTCCAGCAACTTGTAACCCTTTACATAATTGCACCATGACTCTCGAGAAGCATCACATGCATGTATCTCCATACACCGAAGTCATGCTGGTCTTAGTTCATTCACGTTCCCACGTGAATAATCGACCAGGGACAGTTTAGAATAATTATCACATAATTAATCAAGGATTGTTATCACAGTAAACATGCTAATAATATGATAACGACATAATTTATCATCCATAAATCAGTCAAACAGTATGTCCATACATATAAAATGATTGGCCCTAGGGCACAATCTCCATCATTTATGTGGTACTTAACTGATTAAAATGGATGGAACACTAATAGAAAGGTCATCGGGACAACAACATCAATTGGGTAATCAATCTAATAACACCACCTTTGGATGGAATGGTCAACACAGTTTTCAATGGGAGGATGAGTATAATCATAGAGCCCCTAGCTATCCATGGGAGCCCTCAAATCAATTTGGAAGCCCCAACCTCCTGACCATGGCGCCTTCCATCCAAGACTCATCACCGCCAACAAGTCTTAATGAAATTTCACAACTTTTCATGAAAGGAATGGCGGATATGAACTCAAAATATGATGAAATGCTAAAGATTATTGAAGGAATGACTCATGGGTCTGAAAGCTTGGGAGAAAGTCCTCATGCTCCAGAGAAGTATGTAGAAGCCCCCTCCTCTCAACTTGAAAGATTGGGCAAGCAACATCTAGAGGACTTTGTGTTACAACCCACCTATGACTTGAGCAAGCAACTAGATGGGGTGCACAATTCACCAAGTGGAGAAGATAGTGAGGACGAGGAGGAGATCATTGTAGTTGATGAAGAGATTGTTCCTCTCACTTTTCCTTTTTCTTCCCTGCCAGTCAATGAGAATTCGTTGCTCAACTCCAAGGAACCATTTGTGATTCTCCAAGAGGCCACAATGTTGAAGCAAGAAAAAGAAGAATCACCTGCACCACTGCAACTCTCATCTTCCAATTGAACCAAAAATAGCAACACTTCTTACTCTTCCTCTTTTTACTGTCGAATTTGTTATTTCTTCACACTCTTTTTATACATCACCATGCTTATATGATTTCATTTATGTGTGTGATGCAAGTGTGAAGGAAGTAAGGACCGAGGAGTGCTCTTACCAGAGGGAGGGGAACATTCTGGGTTCCCTGCAGAGAAGACGTCTTCTACCCCTCTGGATCTTCAAGCAGAACTTGCAGCCAGATTGATCAGATTGTATCTTTTCCTTTCCCCACTAGCTCTTTACTCTGTTGAGCTGATTATCTGATCTGAAGTGTGGGGGAGGAATTTTATGAGTAGTTTTTAGGAGTAGTGTTTTAGTGTGAATAATTGTCTGGTGCTCTGCTGAGTAGTCTGCTTTCTGAGTTGTTTTTCTAGCTGCTTGGTTGTCTTTCCCAATTTTTCCATTGTATTCTGCATTGAGGACAATGCAATGTTTTAAGTGTGGGGGAGAGACACCGTTGGTGGATTTTAGCGCCAGCTAAAAATTTTTGGGTCTATCTTTTTGGGTCTACTTTAGCTGTTTCCCTTTGTTTCTGACCTTTCTGTTTATCTTGTGCTCCTTTTCTGCATGTTATGAGCCATTTTGATTGATGAACTCTACTTTTGATTACGTTTTCCTGAGTTTAGTTAAGTTTAGGGAGAATTTTTAGTATGCTTTTGATGTGGTCTATTTGCCTGTTTCATATGGTTACAACTCATTTATATTCTTTAGACTGATGAGTGACTGTTTTGAGACTGTCTTGAGCTGTTTTATTCATTTGAGTTCTTATGATCATGTCTGAGAATCCCTTACCCTATGGAAGTTTTGAGCCTGAGTTGATTTTCATTCTTGCTTTTGAGTGCATTTTTAGTCCTATAGCTTAGTTTACACTAGAACTTGATTGCATTCTGAATTGAAACTTGATGTGCATTTTCATGTTTGATATGATAGAGGCATTCATTCCTACCCTTCATCCATACACAAGCCTAAACACTTTCCTTTGCTCCCCATTTTGTTGCCTTTCATGCAAGTTTTGACCTCTTTCGTGTTTTTCGTTATTTTGTTTTCTTTTTTGTGTTTTGTGTTCTCTTGTTCTTGTCCTTTTGGGTTGGCGCCGGTATTTCCAAGCAAGAAAAAAAGGAAAAGTAAGAAAAAGAAGTATAAAAAGAGTGAAAATAAAAGCCTTGTGTGTTTAGTAAGGAAAATATGATGAATCAAGGCCAATAAAATGCACAAAAGTAAAAAGAAAGAAAGTGAATTCTCATGAGAAAGAAAAGAAAAGAAAAAGTTGAAAAGAGCTTGGTGATTCTTTTATCCCCTAAGGATGAGTTTGTTGTGTTTTGTGTTGTTGTGCTTTTGAGGTCATTTCTTGCACTTTTGCTTCATTGAGTGTTGCTTTCATTTTTCTCTCTTCCATTTTGGCCTTTTTCCAACATTACAACCCTCAAAGTCCTCTTGATCATTCATGTTATGCATTTGTAGTGGAGATTTAGAGTTCTTTCAAGCTTATGGTTGTTTCTTTGTTATTGTGGCTTGAGTGATATTTTCCTAGGTGAGTTGAGTCTATACACTTGCTACATGATCATTAGGAAATCTTTTAAATGACTTGGTTTAAGTTGTCTTAATTCGGTCTACTTTATAGTTTAAGTTAATGCATGTTGTTGTTACCTTGTGGGATTTGGTAGATAGATTGTATATTTTGCATTCTTAGTTTCTCTTTAGTCTTACCTTTGCTCAGGAGTGCAAAGTCCTAAGTGTGGGGGAGTTGATCGGGTCGGTTTATACCATGCTATCTAGAGGCCTTTGGATTTGTTTTATGATGTTTTATAGCCTATATTAGGTGTTTTAGGCCTCTAGATATGATAATTGTTGCATTGAGATCACAATTGCATTTTGGTCCTTTTATCGGTTTTTAGTGTAATTCTCTCATGTTTAAAGTGTTTAATTATATCTTGAGGTTTTACATGTTTATCTTAGTGCAATTGTAAGTTTTTAGGAGTCAAAGACCCAAAGATTGAAGTGGAAGAAGGCCGGGATCGAACTAGAATCAAGTTGGAAGCGAAACGGTGAAGAAACCGCACTTTTATGACCTTTGCCGGATTTTTGCCAGATGTGCATCTGGCAATGAAACAGCAAGCGAAATTTCCAGCAAGCACCAGTTTTCAGCTTTGCCGGATTGTTGCCAGATGCACATCCGGCAATGATCCGGCAAATCGTGCTGCACATGTGTTTTTAAAAGCCCAGCCCGAATCCACACTTAAATGACCCGATTTCTATGACATAAGACCCGAAATTTTAGCCTCTTTTAGTCCCTAATTAGCCTCCTACCCCTTTCATTCCACACACACAACATTAACTCCATTTTTCTCTTCATCTACCTCACGCCCTCTTCTCCTCTTCCACCATTTTCACCTCCACCTTCATCCACCGTCTTCCATGTCTGATTCTGACCATGTGGAGCTCGTTGACAGTGCTCCTCCACCAATGAGCAGCTAGGAACCTTGCTTGGAGTTCGGATGATGAAGCTAGAGCACCTGATTCTATCATCTAGGGAGTTTTTCTTAGTTTATCGTCTTTTCTATTTGGGATTCTTGTTTGGTTGTTGAACTTAGCTTGAATTCTAATGTAGTTGATGATATTGATTATGTTCTCTGAGCTTGTTCTTGATTGTATCACATTTGACTCTTTTATCGATACTCTTCGTTGTTAAGCTCTATCGTGTTAGTGTTGATAGTGTGAATCTTGATTGATTATTGTTTAATTGTCAATAGGAGTAGCTCTAAGAACTATCTTGACTTAATTGAGATGTGGATTAGTTGATTAGTCACTTGTTTAAGAGCTAATTAATTGGGTTAATTAATCTTTTCTATGAGTTTTCATGGCAACGTCAATTTGGTCCCTGAGTATGAATTCCCTATATCATTTGTGGTGCAATGATAGCTTAGTCATCCGATAACTCCAAGTATTTCTCCATATTTTATCTACTTTCATAGCTTATCTCGTATTCAGTTTAGTCCCTACTTTGTAGTTTTCAGTTAGTTCTTAAACAAACACACTTTTTACCAGCATTTCTTAGTTTGTTTATAGTTTTTATAGCCAATACAATCTTGTTTGAACCTTGAATCGCTTGTACTCTACATTCGGGGAGTCCCTAAGAGAATACGATCCGGCGAGTATCATTGTACTATATATTTAGCCGGTCTTTTTGGTGCGCATCGTGACGTGCGAGATCACCATACATTCCTTGGACAGACTCATCGAGGGCGCCAATTAGATATCTCTCATCTTTAAAGAGGGACAAAATTCCATCTTGGTCAACCACATTCCTCAGCACGGTAAACAACCAAACACGTACCTACCCTGTATGGCTACCCTGCTACGGGCAACGTTGGACTAAGACAAAGTCTGACATCTACAACGCCGGAATAGTCAAGACCTCAGGTCTAAGGGTATCTTGACAAGAGTACAGGAGAGACTCGCTAATGACTAAACCCATGCAGGACTCTCCGGGTCGGTCCAGCAATTTGTAACCCTTACATCATTGCACCATGACTCTCGTAAAGCATCTAGTGCATGTATCTTCATACACCGAGGTCATGCTGGTCTTGGTTGATTCTCGCTCCCACGAGAACAATCGACTAGGGACAGTTTTAGATTAATTATCTCATAATTAATCAAGGAAGCTATCATAGTAAACATGCTAATAATATAATAACAACATAATTTATCTTCTATAAATTAATCAAAATGTTCAAAACATATACATAAAATGATTGGCCCTAGGGCACAATCTCCATCATCAAGACTGCATCCGGTGCCTTTTTAATGGATGCCTCAACAGTCTTGAGCATCCCATGCAGCTCAGAAATTGATTTCTCCATTCCGTTCATATTGAAGTTCATGACAAACTGGTCTTAACTTCTAAGCAACGAGTTTAGGATCATATCCGTCGCAAGCTCTGAAGTAATGGGAAATCCAAGCCTACTAAGGTGATCTATGTACCCCTTCATCTCCAAGATATGGGTACTAACGGATGCACCTTCAGGGGAAGGGTTTTCTAGGACATAAAGCTTCCTTTCTTGGGTGAGAACAATTCTCAAATTACGAAACCAATCAAGGAAGTTCGTCCCATTTAACTTATCATTCTCAAGGATAGATCGCAGTGATAACGCTTAACTTATATCGTTTGCCATGATTCTACAACTAAGATATGAAAGTTAATTAGCAAAAAGGTCCACCATTTTATAAAACCCAGCAAAATTATTATTAGTGGCTAAGACCTATATTTCACCAAAGATTACCTTCGCTTGGACGATAATGCAACCTTAGGTTATTTAGGTAGGTAACTCTTTACCAATCACATCACATGTGACTCTTAAATCTTTATGGGACTGTATCATCGTATGATACTTATTATGGCATATTTATCCCATCTAATGCCTTGAGGTCTAAATCCGATTTGACAACCCCATTAAGTCACAAAATAAAACTTGTGAATGGCCAAACTCAAAACAACGAGGCGAAAACCCAACCCTATATCATCAAGGCCCACTAAACACGTGTAGCTTGGGCTATCACCGCATCCAATAAACCAAGATTTCAATAAGGCATTGCGTTGAATCTTCCATTCACTCGTGTCTCCTCAAGATAAAAGTAGATACGTGTAGCTTGGGCTATCACCGCTCCATAATGATCAATATTTTAACAGGGTGTTTTATTGATGGCATTAAAACTTAAGATTTTATAAGCGTTCAATTTTAGGTTCAATTTTTGCTTCAATTTTAAAATTAAATGAGTGTGCAAAGTGTTTGTCCCCATGTATCATATACATATAAACACATGCACGAATTTTGTATCTCATACAAAATCCTACGCTCGTATCGAATACGTGGTTGTGCGTACAATATAAAATTTGCATGTTAAAATCGTGACCCCTAAACATACATCTAGCGCCAATTTGTATCATATACAAAAAAACTAAATGCATAAAATAACCGTGTTTAGATATGGCTCATCTACCCTAAATTCCCTCAAGCCTATGAGAGAATCTTTCTAAAAGAAAAAGAAAAATTACATTGGGAAACCTCATTTGAACATATGAGGGGAGTGAGGTGAGAAAAGAAATTTACATGCAGAATTCAGGGAGACGATACGCAGGCCGTATTTACCAAAATAACACCTAGAGTCATATCTAACTCCATACTCAAACATACATGAACAATTTCATATATATATATATATATATATATGTGTATACACGGCATCAACCACACATAAAAAAAACGACTTTGATTGTGTTCAATTAAGGGTGTGCAATTAACATGCCTTCTTGGAAAAATAAGTCTTGCATCAACAATTCAATCATATTCAAGAAGTCGAATTTATTGACCCAAAATTTATAAATTCACAATTTACAATTTTCAGCCAAGACCTAAACTTTTCAAGAAAATTTTTAAATCAATCAAATTGATTACCTTATGTATCAAATACATAAATTTGCACCATTCATAGATTCGGTTAAAATCGTGTGGTGGACAATTGCAAAATTCGAGCATAACGAATGAAAAACGGTAAACACACAAACATACATCAACATGTATATTCACAAAACTAGCATAAACACAAAGCTAGCATGGCTCTGATACGACTGTTGGAGATTATAGAGCAAGCGCAGCGGAAAAAGGTAAAATTAAAATGTTTTACAAAACCTTATAATCTCCTCCATAGGATCCACTACTTGTGTTTATACCAGTGAGATAAGATGTTTACCTGAATCAAACGGATGCTCGATCGATTGCAATTCCGAGAAGTCCACAGACTCGTGTCCTTCCTCTACCAGTGATCCACACGAACAGTTTGGCAGATACTCAGGTGCTTACGGGAACCAATCTACAATCTTGAAATTTCAAGAACTCTTCTTGAAATACCCAAGAATTCAAAGTGGCGCACCAAGAACCATCTTCTGGGCCACTTACTTTAGGGTTGGTGCCTCTCTCTCTACCTCACACACAAAAACTCGATTTAAGCCCTAAACCTTTTAGGGTTTTTGGTCGAATTCTCTCCCCCTCCCTTGATAGGCGACTTGTGTGTATTTATAGAGTCTCACTCTTGAAATTAGGGAATTACCAAATCTAATTAGGGAATCACCAAATCTAATTAGGGAATCACCAAATTCTGATTATAAAATTACATTAATATTATAATTCAAGATTAAAAGACAATCTTAATTTAAATTTCAAGATCATATCTTGAAACCCAAATCTTGAATGCACACTTCCCATTGGTCGGAATGAGTCAAGAGGATTTGAATTCTTAATTAAAATAGGGTAAATTGCAATTTGGTACCCTGTGGTTAGGGGCGGT